>VNJN01005576.1:0-88168 GCA_008042485.1 Drosophila mayri | reverse complement strand
CCCCCCCCCCCCCCCCATTTTTGTATTTGGTAGCAGTTTTTATTTAAATGTTTTATGTATAACAATATATATAGCATACAGTATATATACAACGTGATTCTTCATAAAATTAGGTACTAGAGTTTCATATATAATTATAGCTATTAAGTACTATGTATAACTCTGGCTCTCCTCCTCCTTCCTCCTTTTTCCAAACCTTTGGAATAAATTAAAGGACTAAAATGTACACATAATGAAACAAATAAGATGATCCAAAAGTTATTAACTCGCGTGGAGAGCGAGACAGAGAGAGAGTGCGCTGGAGAGAGAGTGTAGAGTAAAGGGGATATAGAAGGCGACGACGGGATGAGTCTATGCTACATAAATATGTGGACAAGAAATAGATAACATGACATAAATGGGGGTATAAATAATCGGAAATGGGCGGAGCTGGCTGAGATGGACTTAGGCGAGGCGTTTCTTTCGACTGGGCGACAGGATCTTTAGCATTGTGACGACGGGCGCCTCGAAGGACATGGACACCACAAAGGACAGAAAGTAGGAGGCCACCGTAAGACCGAAGAACATGACAACCTGCAAGAAATGACCATTAATATATATATTTTAATGCCAGAGCCAATCCCAACGAGAACTCACCATCAGATCTCCGCCCAAATGCAGCGGTGCGTCCGAATTCAGCGCCATGGAACGAATGACAATGGGATGCACCAGGTAAGCACAGTAGGTGACGCGGGAGAAGGGATACAGACAGGGCGCCGACAGCAGCGAATTGATGTAGCCGCCATAGCCCGTTGAGCAGGCGATGGTGATCCAGGCCAGCGACAGGGCCCAGGCCGAGTGGCTCAGCGAACTGTAGGCGGCGGCCGTGAACTGTGACAAGTCCGCCCGATACAGGCCAAAGACCAGCACGAAGAGATTCAGCATGGCCAGGAACCAGGCACTGGCCACCGTCAGCTTGGGCAGCCTGATTTTGCAATTCGTACGGAACAGAATCCAGCCCACGGCCATGCCAATCAGATAGGGACCCAGGCGAGTCCAGGGCTTGTCGTAAATCTTATCAAACAGCGCCAGCGGATCGTCTGTATTGGGTCGATGGTTATTAGTAAAGGCAATCACAGCGGTGGTGATCCATGACAGGACGAGGAACACCAGCGTAGTGATGGCCGACAGCTTGAAGTGGCGTACTCCCACAATCAGGATAATGGCGCCGATCATATAGAATTGACTGTCATTGGCCAGGTACCAGCTCCAGAGCATGCACTAGAAGGAAAAGAGGGGGCATTATAGTTTGTTTAATTATCGACATTTAAATTAAATATTAAATATTATTCTCTTTGACTTTTCCTAATCCTATCGTTAGCATGCACTCACCATCTCATCCACGGGGAATAGCGTGTTGATGTACAGGATATTCCGCCACCAATAGTCCGGGCAGGTGATGTGATCCATGGTTGGCGGATCAAAGATTGAGTACGTGGCCAGATACTTCATTGTGACCTGAACCACGCCCAGGACGAACAGATAGGGGGCGGTGAGTCGCATAAATCTATAGGCCACCAGGCCCAGGAAGTGAGCTGTTCCGGCGGTGAACTCACTGGCACCCTTGCTCAGCTTGTTCAGCTTGCCCTTGGCATTCGTCCGGAAGTAAATGTACGAGATGAGGAAGCCGCTGATAAAGAAGAACGTGTCCACGCTGAAGGGGCCGTTGGTGATGGCCTGGAAGAAGAAGTTCTGCTCCACTTCCTTGCGCATCTCCATGTTGTCCGAGTACTTGAAGACCACGATGCATGTGTGGCCGAGAATCACCCAGGCCATGCTGAACGCACGGAGGCCATGGATGCAGGGTATGGTGTCGGCACCCACATTCCTGTCGCAGATGGCATTGAAGTTTGTGATGGCCGAGAACGAGAGCAGGAGCTCCGAGTAGATGCTCAGCTTTTCCGGCTCGTGCAGATGTCCCTCCAGGTGTTCGTCCGAGGTGCTCGTATTGTTACCTCCGACGCCGCCGCCACCGCCGCCGCCGCCACGACCGCGATGATGATGATGATGATGATCGTGGTGATGCTCATGCTCTGGATCGTCCACATGGTGCCCGTTGCCGCTGTCATTGTCATTCGGCGGCAGATTGAGCACCAGCTGGTCCAGTTGCTTCAGAGAGTTGCTCGACTCGGAATGGGAGTGACCGTGATCGTGGCTGCGCGTCGACTGCTTCAGCGGGTCATCGTGGGCGGTCATGGTGTCGCTGTAATCGGAGGAGGCACATCCGATGCCCGAGCTCGTTTCGCTGTTGTTCATCATTTCCTTGTCCTGGCGACGCAAGGCCTCCTTCAGCTTGCGGCGCAGATAAATTTCGTACAAAGTGCCGCAGCAAATCAAAGTCATGACAATGCAGGAGACAACGCTGGAAGGGAAAAGGTGGGAAATTTTTGTTTAATTAATTAAAAGAATTAAAATTATAAAAATTAAATTGTAAATTCTAGTTAATATTTAAATTGTTTATGTTTTTTTGTTTGTAATTTTATTAAAGCAAAAGTTTAGGTTGATTTTTAGTGATTTCAAGTGATTTTTACTTAGAAATTAAATTAGTTTTCATTGTTTATGTTAGCTGAAATATTTTGTACAATAAATAAAATAATAAATGGTTTGATAATTTAATTAAAAATAGACTTCAAGCTAATTATTTGTTATTATTTTAAGGAAAATAAATAAAAATGCCAAAAACGACACACCTTTGACTTTTAACTTTTTTAGGGGTTTTCAAATGTTAAAATAAATAAAAGAAAATATATGTAGAGCTTTACTAAAACGTATTTTAAATTAAAATCATGAATATTACTTTATTTTGACTATGACAAATTCCTAAAAACTTTATAATAATTGCCATAAAATCGTTGCCTACTTTCTTCACTTTGTGAAAATGCCATAAAAGCATAAAAACTTTGGTTTCTGTGTAAAAATCGATGGATTATATAGGGAAATACTTGTATATATAATCAGATTGCCCTGCTAATCAGCACAGCCAACAAGGGGAGTTTCGCTTTTTACCATATAATTCGATTTCACACACACACACACAGAAAACCCGCTAATGGCCAAAACCAACTGGGCAAAAAAACAGAAGCTTTCAGCCTCTCCGGACTTGGTGGACTTGGTTAGCACTCTTCGAGATTTGGGCCCTGCCCTACCCACTACTTACATCAACAGGCAGAAGGTCTTGTCCGCCCAAATGTTGAACTCCTTGTCGGTGGGGACACGTATGTCCAGAACGTGCAGATCCCGCGATGGCAGCTCCACATGGGCCCGGGCACCCATCTCCCTAATGTCCGCAATGGAGCAGCTTGAGGGCAGGCACATGCCCACATAGATGGTGCGCAGCTGCGGGAGAGGATTAGGGATAAATATTATTATTTCATTTATAATTCTTTTTTTTTTTTTCAAGCACTCACCACTTGGGTGGGCAGCGTCTCGTTCAGCTGCATCTTGATCACATAAAAGCCGGGCACAAAGGGCGGCGGGGCATTGTAGACACTGCTATAGGCCTGGGTATGGGCAGCGGCAAAGGGCAGGCCACTGGGGGCAGCAGAGTCGGCGGCGGATCCATTGTTACCGTCCTTGCCGGGAGCAGGGGTCAGGCCATCGTCGATGGCATCGCACAGGGCCAGCGAACCCATCCAGTAGTTGTTGCCGTAGAAGAAACCGGATGTGTAGTGACCGGAAGCATCGTCCACTGTAAAGGAGAAGGGCGGCGCCATAATCAGTAGCATTCGAAAAAGTGCAGAGTGTGAATGAAGCAAAGGCAATAACAAGTGTGAACGATGCAAATAATGTGCAATGTCATAAATGAAAAATCATATAAAACACTGCATAATTGCATAATAGCTCAGTTTGGGGCTTTGAAAATATATATTTAACATGTCCTATTGCTTAAATGTTATTTAAATATTTATTTCTAAAGAAAATAAGCTGTTAAAGTGCGTTTAAGCTGAAATCTATGAGATACTTGTCATAAGTTAAGTATTTCTTGGGAAACCAAGGAGTTTTGCTAAGAAAATAACTGATTTTCTGTTATTATTTAGAGGTTGTATAATCTAAATAAATAAATTTAATATTTATATTTAAAAGAAAGAACTAAAAATGATATTTAAACTAAAATAAAAGGCTAAGTATTCTATTAGTTTTGATATTTTTATAACTTTAACCTAGTTTTTGGTAATAAATCTCAAGTCCTCAGAGTTAACTACAATTTTTCAAAGCAAATCATAATGAATAATAGATAATAAATATCTTTAATAGCCCAAATTTTGATTGGAAACCGTAACCCTTGGAGCTGTGTAACTTTTGATGATTTATTTGCACAAATTTGAGGCTGTTATTTTTGCTATTTTCGCTTTTCGTTTTTCTTTTTTTTTTTTTTGTAACCAGTTGCCGTTGAGGGGGAACCGAAACTGAAACTGGGACTGGGACTGTGTGTCTGCCAACCAGTTTTTATCGCTTTTTGGATTTTGTTTTTTTAGTTTTTGTAACCGAAGTCATGCAACAATCTTTTGTTGCGGGTTGCGTGGTGGCGATGGAGGAAAAAGCTGGAAGCGCTCTTACATGAGCATCCAGCAGCCAACAGCCAGCAGCCACTTCCTCTACCCCGAAGCCTTGACCAAGCAGGAACTATCCGGCCATATCTCTCTCTCTCTCTCTCTCTCTCTCTCTCTATCTGGGGGTTACATAAGACCCGGCCATGACCATGAGCAGAGAGCTGCCTGAAGCCTGATGCTTGATGCCTGGCTGGCAGATGAAGCTGCCTGATGGCTGATGAGAGGGGCAGAAAACGGAAATGTTTGCCAACATATTTGGCTTAGAAGTGTTTGCCAATTAAATATCATTCGCATTGGATCCGAGGTTTATAATTAATTTAACAAAACAAAAGGCAAACAACTATGTTGGGAGTAAAAATTAAAAATAATCCGAACGATAAGTTTTTGAAATTTGTAGAAAATAGCGAATTAATAGAAAGATATTTTATATTTTAAAGGTAAATATTTATATGCTTAAATGGCAAAAATGTATCGAATGATTCTAATTTTGTAAAATCATAAAAAAAAGCAGTTAGAAAATTCTTAAATTTTTAAAACTATAATTATAGATCAAAAATAAATTTTAAAAATGAATGAAAATATTAAAACTTAAAAATTGCAGCTGGGAAATACCAATAAAATATCAGGAATATATAAATTTCTCAAGATAAAAAAATAAAAATTAGAAATCCAACAATCCTATTATAATAATTTGCATTTTGCTTATAAAAAATATAATAAAATATATAATTATAAGATATATCCAAACAATTTAGTCCCGCCCTTGAACCTATGTACCTCATCCCCCTGCCCCATCTCTGTAATGTTTAAACATGTTTTCAATTTAATTTAGCGATTGAGGTCACTCGATTTGCTGGTAGTTAGCATTTCATCACAAAAACCAAAACCAAAACCAAAAGCAAAAAAAAAAGAAACCCTCCTCCGTCACATAACAACAAATGGATCGCAAATGTACACACACGGCCATAAGTATATGTGATCATATGTACTTCTTCTCTTCTCGCTGCCGAAATTCAATTGAACGTGTCATTCAAGCGTTTAACGTCTTTTTTTTTTTTGGTAAATGGAAGCAGACTCTGCAGCCCAAGCTGATATTGAAGCTCCCAACTCCGAACAAGATCAACAGATGGGCCAGACAATGAGCTTATCAAGGTGACAGCAGCAGCCTGGCCAAGTTCACCCAATCCCCTGGCTGGCCAGATGAACTTGGTGCCGATGAAAGCCGGCTCAAAGCTGATTTTATCAGGTATTCTTGTCGCTCCGGAAGGTCATTTATTCGTTTTAATTCGTTCGACTTGTGAATCGTTCGAGTAATGAATATATGGGTCGAACTATATATGTAGAGAGGGGAAAGCGAAGCAGTGAGTCAAGAAAAATTCAGAGTCGATGCCCTGAAATTACCTCAGCGGATTTTGTAATAACAAAAGAAGCTGGCAAATGACGGGATTTCTCAAGAAATTTAGGTATTGAAAATATTATCAAATATATTTGTATAAATAAATATGAAATATGAAAAACATAACGGATATTATATAATATTTATTTACTCTAAATTTATGGTAAAACATAATATGAATTTATTTATTATTAGTAACGCAATGTCAAAGTAACGTTTCTTTTAATTTATTTAAAATATAATATTCTCTGGCAACCTCAAAACCTTAAATATTATATAGTATCAATATCTGATATTCCCAATTCCAGCCACAAATTCTTGGTTCAAGAAATACTGATAAAGTAACAAAGGAACTCTCCTACCAAAACAGCTTTTATTTGCACCTAAAGCCTTCACCTAAGCTTAAGCTTAAAATATTGTTTTTAATTGATCCTTTCCACTTTATTTATTAATTTTTATTTATAACAACAACAAAATGCCCCACAAGTAACCCATAAAGCTAGACATTGGCTTATTGACTTGTTGCGACCAAAAAAAGAGGCTTAATTGTTTCCATATTCTCCACAGATCTCGCTGTCTTGTCCAAGATCAACCTGTGTGCCCCGGCTGCTGTGCTGTGCACTTGAAATGCGTGGCAAATATTTGCAAGAAGATTATAAGTTTTATGTATTTATATTCCAACCGAAGGTAAGGACAGACCCTCGTGATATAAGCGGCAAAGTCGGGCGGGGTAAGCAAATGTGTTAACACATGCACAAGCTGTCATATATGTTAGGCCGATCCGATGGCAGTCGGCCATAAACCATAATGAGTGGCAAAAACAATGAGGGAGGGGCCGGGAGCTCGGTTTTGGGGACCCGGCGACATGGCTGTTGAAATCCATTTGATTGATGAAGCGATTGTATAAATATAATGGCAATAAATAATGTGTGTGTTTGTCTATATTCATTGTTTCTATATATTAAATATTTGCATTTTTTCCGCACCAAATTGTGAAACTGCGCAAAAAACAAAAAAAAAAAAACAAAGCAAACAAAACAAATAAATCAAAAGACGCGCCCCAACTGTTAACGGTTCAATTAGGGCTTGAAAAGCGGCGAAGAAAGGGGATAAATTGCAATTAAAAAATATAATTAAATGAAATTTACGTCAGTGCATTGCCAAACCATAAATAGGTCTGCCTAATTTGCTTTGTTTTTGATTTATTTTCAAACTCTTTGGGCTGGGCTGTAAATGTCCATCAGCCAGCAAACTAGTTAAAATATAAACTAAACTTGGGTTTAAAATATGCTTCAGTTGGTCTTGAAACGCTTTGCATTTTTTGTTTAATTTTTGTGTAGTGTTTTCTCCCCTTGTCTATTGTTAAGAATTTGCTGCTAATCGATTTGTTTAAATAGCGTCAAATGCTCAACCATTTCCTTGGCTCGTTTTTGCATTTAAACAATCATCATTTTTTGGCAATTGCGTACTTAATGTTTGGCTTTGTCATTAGAAGCCCAAAAAACTAATGTGGGGACATTAGAGGCGTGTGTTGTGGATTTAATATTCTCGCCCGTGTTTGTCTTGGCCAAATAAATTCCTTGTCATCTGACAAGCGGCGCGAAGGGGCGGCGGAGAGGAGTCTTTGAACTTGGGCAAAGCTCAGCCCCTTGTGGCACCGGGCGGCTGTGAAGCGTTCTGTGTACTTATTGTTGAGGTGTGTCTATTGGATCACATCAAGAGGATGCCCAAAGCTTCGTTATCTGCCCCTCAGTTGGTGCTTTTTTTTTTATGGCCAAGACCACAGGTAGGAAAATTGGCAAGAAGTTGTATTTATATTTGGAGAAGACTAAAGTTATTTGTAAAACACGTATTCATGGCATAAATATTAATACGATTATTTTCAAAAATAAATATTATTAAAACCAAAACAATTTCTTGTAATTTTTCACTTAACTGTTGGTTAGAAATTGGTATTCAAATGTTTTCTTAACTTTTAAAACTTAATAATTGAAATTAAATGTAACTATTTTTTATTATTAGGTTATATTATTTATTGTTTATTTAATTTTTTATTCAAATCCAAATAAATCTAAATAAATTAAAGATGCTTTAAAACTGTAAGAATTCTTATTTGAAATATTTTTGATTAAAAAATTCCATTTAAAATTATTTCCAAATTATAGTTGCCAATTTTTAAGCTTTCTGGTTACTATATTCGCTTTTCTCTTAATTTCTCTTTATATTTTTTCACTGTTTTTGATTTCCTTAATTTTCCCCTATTTTTGTCCCTTGTATTTTGTGTAATAATTACATCTGCCGGTTGCCTAATTGAGTCACATAATAATACGCGACTCGTTTGTGCAATTTTATGCTCGGAGATGCGCAAAGATTCAGATATAGATATATATTATAGTACCAGTACCAAATCGGATAGTTGGAGACTTCCTGAATGGCCCGAGGAGGTGGTGGAGGAGCTACTTATTCATATTCCGGTCTGCTTTCAATGTCAATGTTGCCGCTTTTACAGCTGGCCAAAATCGCCCCTTTCAACGCCCCCACACAAAAAAAAGGGGAAAACAAATAATGAATAAAGTAAAAATAAGATAAAAAAAATATGTATGGTAAAAACACGCAGGTAGCAGAGTGTAAAAAAAGAGACAGACAGCCAGCAAGTGAGAGTCAAAGACTTGGCCTGTCTTCGGGGCTTTGGGTTTGGGTTTGGGTTTTTCTCTCCAAGATTCGGCACAAGGTCAGCTGCATCTTCAGCGTGTGCTTTGTATTGGCTATTGGCTATTGGTTATTATTATTATTAATATTATTATTTTTAGTGCCTGGCCAGCCAACTGGCATTCCGCCTTTAGACACGTGGCATGGCCAGCCAGCTCAGTCTTTTGTATTTACGCAATAATCATCTCCAATCAAAATCAAACCAAAAAATAAAAAACCAATTAAGGTATTTCTGCGCATTTCTTTGAATCAACAAAATAAAAAATAAAACTGGTTCAGGGCTGCACTTGTGTGACTCACTGTATGGAAATTGTCTTGGGATTATGCGAATATTTAAACAATTAGCACTGTCACCAGTCTTATAATTAGCTTTGCAATTTATATATTCCTCAACTATAAGCTTTAAGGGGAGATTCCCAAAAGATCATTATATTAATTTGTAGAAAAGAAATTGTCATGATTTGAGGTATTTTCAGTAATTGAAATGTATACTTTACTACACTTGTAAATATTTCTTAATAAATAAATTAAATAGGAGAGATATTTAAACAACTTTCCATTTCCGTTTCTTGCTAATATTTACAGCTTTAACTTGTTATTTATTGCATAATCCAATCTCCCTCCTTAGGCTGACATTCCCATTAAATAAGCTATATAATTCAATAAATGATCAGACAGACTCAACCAAAAATTGTTATTATGGTCAATAACCCCAAATATTGAGAGCTCGTTTCATAACCAAAAATCGATTTGAAATTAATGCCGGACACGTCGAAAGATATTTATATCAATTTTCCTTTTAGTTTTAGACTTTTACCCAACTTGTTTTTCGCTTAGTGTTTAACAGAAACGATTGCAAAATTGTTATAAACATTTATTGGTAGGTGGACCTTCGGCGAAAATGCAACAACCATAGAAATCGATCGATTAGCCACCAAGCCAAGTCCGAGTGTCGCATTAAACTTGAAAGCCCCAAATGGATGACGGACACTATTTGCCATATCCCCCGCTATATAGATATATATCTATGATATATTATATAGACGAAATTAGCGCCGTCTCATGATGGAATGTAATTTCTGTCTAATTAACGTCCGTCTGGAAGCTGGTCGTAATAATTCAAGTTGGAGTTGCCTAATTGTGGCCTTTTTTTTGTGAGGCATTTGCCCTTGAGTATGTGTCTCAGGCAGGTGAAATGCCAGCCCCCAGACAGTTGCCTAATAAATGCAATTTATTTCTATTTTAATTTGGTTTTAAAGAAATATTTTGCTAACAATTAGAGTCTGGCAGAGTCTTGAATTGTTTGAAAATTGTTTTAAAAAGTAACCTCTAATTCTTGGGTTAATAATTAATTATTAAATAATCACTAAATGTGAATTATTAAATAGTTTTATCCTTTCTCTTCTCACAAAACCATAACTTAGCTCCAAATTCCAGTTTATAAACTGTGGAATTTGTCCTTAACCTTTCCAGCTGCCACCGATTTGCTGTTGGCCAATTAATTGCAATTGCGTGGTGGTTTTTTCTTTGGTCTTTTTTTTTTAATTACGCACAATTATACTACCAAAGCCAAAAACAAGTTCGTTGCCTAAGTCATTCGTTTTGACGGCTACTAAAAAATAAAAAGCAGCAAAAATACGCGTTGTAAATAATCTTAAATATATAAAAGAAATAAGCAAAAAAAAAAACGGGTCAAAAATTGCGGTCAAAGTTGAAAGTGTTAACTACAGTTTTAACAGTTAGTTGTCTCTGGGCCATAATTTCATTTTCGCTGAATAACAACAAAAAAAAGTCACAGAGAAGAAACGAGACAAAAACAAAAAAAAAACTGCAAAGACATTGCAACAATCAAATTAAAGTTACATTACATAAGTCCAGCTTTTTGTTTTTGTTTCTGTTTTGGCCAACCAGAGAGGGAGCGACGGGGACGGGGAGTTGTCTCGGCTTGGCGACTGCTTGGCCGTGTTTATTTGTTGTGCAATTTTCGGTCGGCTCCATCCAAGCTTCTTCAGCCCGAAAAGACAACACAGTAAATATATAGAGAGATATATCTGTATATATGCGTGCGGGAAAAGCAGTAGAAATTATGTTGCGTGACGTTTCATTTCGCACAAAGGCTGTAATTGGGGCCTGTTTTTGCCCCCGTCAAGCCGAACAACAGTCGCTGTGCATTGTGGCCAAAACACAGCCCAAAGTTGACTTTTCAATTCAATAATTTTCAATACTGTGATTTTTCTCCCCATCGAAATTAACACACATAAAAATCAAGTTTTCTTCCCGGAATAATTGCAAAATTTAAATAAAAAGCAAAAAACTGGCCAAGAGAGAAGCAAAGATTGTGAAAGCTTTTTTTTTAATTTGTTTTTTGTTTCTTTGAGGAAGTTTGCAGTTTGGCTGGTAATGATGATGATGATGGAGCCAATATTTGCACTTCCTCTAAGACTTTTTGCCGACGACGGTTTTTGTTTACAAACTTGGCCAAACACAACAAAGTTGGCCGAAAAAAAACGCCTTAGAGATTGCAAATTACAGTGGAAACTAAATATGTATATATACTATATATTATGATATAACATTTTTCTAAACAAAATAAAGCTGATATATAATAATATTATTATTAATAAGTGCAAAACATTTTTAGATTGAGATATTTTAAGTTTAAAAATATCCTAGAACCAATTTTCGGAATAATATCTTTAGTAGCAGTCAAATTATTATAGAATTGTTTATTTGTTGCTAGAAAAATGTTCCTTCTTCATTATTATTTTTCAATTTCTGCAGTAAAATAATTAATAAGAATGGAATAAGCCAAGTTTTTATAGTTATTTTCTTAATTTTGATAGAAAAACTTTTAGTTTTAAGCAATGAAATAAAAAGACAACTAATACCTCAGATTAAGAACAATTTGAGCATTGGAAAAAGAGTTATGAAACTGTTTACATATTTTCTACATCTTCTTCATTTTTGTAAGAATCTGAATAAAGAAACTTTAAACTTTTAAGTACATAAATTTCCCAGCAAGCATTCTTTTATATAAAAATAATTTTTGTAGGCAATTTCTACTGTAGTCTTGGTTGGTTTCTATAGTTTTTTTTTTTTTTTTTTGGTGGAGGGCTTTGTTTTGCGGGGGGTTTCACCACCGCTGTCTCGTGTCGCAGCCTTCCACTTGACTTCCAAAAAAATCTGCAGTCGCTGCAATTGTCACGGCGAGTGCATTTCAGGGCAACCTTCAACCTGCCAATCGCCGGCAAACATCGACTTCGACTTCGACTTTGAGTTCGAGTTGGAGTTGGAGTTGGGGTTTTGGGCCTAAAAGCTGGGGCTAAATGCAGCCAGCGAAGCGGAGCTGCAGCAACAACAACAGCCGCCGCCGCAACAATGGTAACACGACCACAATTTATTAGCCATTGATCTTGGCCATCGAGCTGAGGATTGGTAGCTCCAGATACGAAACTGAAACCGAAACCCGCTCGCTGGAAATTATTTATGTTCAATCTAAAGCGTTTAAATAACAATTTCCAGACGGCGGAGAGTCCGGTTTAAAGCTGCTGGCCAGCAGGAAAAACTTTGGCCCTGGCCTGGTGCTGGCTAGAGTTTATGTGTGTATTTGGTATAATATATATATATATATATAGCCAAAGATTTACTAGAGACATTGACATAGATCCAAGGCACCTGTCCCTGCCCACGAACCTCCCCCAAAAGAGGCCCAGCGACAAGTTCCCAAACCAAAAGGTGGACAGCCTGAAGGTAATGGTTAAAAGTTAACAAAAAAAATAGAGCTTTTGGTTTTTTAAATTTCTAATAACAAAAAATCCAAAAGAGATATGGTATGGTACTCTCCTTCTCCTAATAAAAATATAAAATCTTTACGCAGGCCTCTTAATTAGTGAAAAAAAAAGAGGGAAAAGCCTTTCCCAAACTGTTAAGCCTTTCTCTACCATTTTCATGATCATTTCCCCCTGAACTTGAAACATTATTGCTGGTTAAAGAGCTGATTTAAACGATATTGTGCTCACTTTCCGGTCACTTTATGCCCATGGTGCAAAACCACCGTTGAAATAATAATAATAAAAACGAAAAAAAGAAACTTTGAAAGGGGTCTCCTCTCTTTTTTCACTTTTTGGCTGCAAGCAGCTGTGTTTTGTGTTAATTGATTACATAACCAGGCTATAGCTTGGTCAAGACAAAATCAAGTCGGCCAGGCGAGTGTGTGGAGTCAGTTGGTCAGTGGATCGGATTGCTGGAATCGATAGGATTTTGCTTTTTGGGGCGGCAAACTTGTCGCAACCGAAAAAATAACAAAAAAAAAAAAACTGAGAAAACCGAAAATAAAACAAGTCATAATTTCAGAGGGAGACAGAGAGACATGGCAAATACTAAAAGCCGAAAAAATCGAAGCCAAAATATCAATTTCGACCTGATCTCGTTTGCAATTGAACCGTTATTCAATAGCAACCAAACCCACTGACATAATGACCAGAAAAGCCATAAAAAAATAAAAAATACAAAAATAAAGGAAAAAATCAACTGGAAAACCACCTTTACAATTTAACCAAAAATGGGTGTACAAAATTCAGCTAAAAACGAAGCCGAAAAGTCCACCCATCAAGCCAAGTTTTGATTGAGCTGTTGCAGTGGCTGATGCAGTAACTGCTGCTGCTGTTGCATGTTGCTTGGCAAGAACTAATTGCGACCTTGGCGATCTCTAGCTAGCATCGTATCGTATCGTGCACTTATGTAGATTGTGTGCTTTATAGTCGAATTCAACATATAAAACCAAGTATATATATATATATATATCTGACGATCGCCGGCGAATGGCACGTTCAACGCGAGAGTTGGTTTACGGTTTTCCTTCTTTTTTTTTGCAAACAAGATCAGAGTTGAAAAATGCGTCTGTGTGGAAAATTTGGGTATAACTTGTGAGGGAAGTTGAAGTGAATGGACATCTTGTCACGTCTTGACATCGTACGATCTCCATTTGCCATCCAAAAATATGATAAGTTATTTATTACATTTTAAAAGTTAATAATTATTTGAACTTTGTATTTGAAATTTTTCTATTAATTTTTTTGTTCTTAAATTTTCAATAGAGTTGGTCAAATTTTATGATTTTTGTAATTGTCAATGTTAATGAATGTTCTTGGAAAATTAACATAGCTCATGGATGCCAAGGTCTACATATTAAAATATTTATAATTTATGTTTCTTCTAAGGTTAAAGATTTTATATATGTTTGGCCTACGGATAACTAAAAAATGTCATTTGTAAGATCAAAAGTTATAGGAATTTCCAAGAGATTTAAGAGTGATCTAAGAAAACAATGACTTAAAGAGACCTTTACAAAATTTCAAGTTTAAATTAATTTAATTTAGATTTTTGCCTTTAAAAAAAATTAAAAATTTTTCCTTTTTGGTACCTAAATAATAATTATAAAGTAAGAATTATAGAAATTTCCAAGAGATCTAAGAAAACAATGACTTAAAGATCCCTTTAAAAAGTTTCAAGTTTAAAAAAGAATTAAAGAATTAAAAAAGAATTAAAATTTTTCCTTTTTTGTACCTTAATAATAATTATAAAGTAAAAGTCAAAAGTTATAGAAATTTCCAAGAGATCTCAGAGAGATCTAAGAAAATAATGACTTGAAGATCCCTTTAAAAAATTTCAAGATTAAATCAATTTAAATTAGATTTTTCCCTTAAAAAAAATTAAAAATTTGTCTTTTTTTGTACCTACATAATAATTAACAAGTAAACCCTAAATAAATAAAGATATTCCTATAATTTCTGCACTTTTCCCTTATTCCAGATCAATAAAAATAAATCCCTTTAAATATTTCCCGTAAGAAATATTCATTTTAATTAATGGAAATGGATTTTTTTTTTAAATTTCATGTTATTTAAAACCATTTTAAAGAAAATTTGAAAGACAAGACTCACTTTTGACGGCCCACATCTTGGCATCGCTGAGTCCAGCCAGGTAGCTCCTCATATCCCGGCTGCAGTTGGCCGCCAAACCGCCCTCAGTCTCCACCTGGCTCCATTTGGCGGCCAGCAGGGCGAGATCAAAGACATTGAGGGCATCCCGCAGCCGACGAGTGCGCGAGAGGTCAAAGGATGCTGCCGAGGCAGGCGGAGCCGGGTTCGGGATCTCCGTGTGCAGGCTGAGATTGATCACATTATGATGCTGATCCGTTGAGGTGACGGTGAGATTGCGATTACTGCCGGGAAACTTGCCCTCGTCCTTGTCAATGGCCGCCTGATTGATGGCCGCCAGGGCAAGGATTAGGGCCAGCCAGAGAGTCCTCCTGTGCGCCGCCATGGTTATCTGCCGCCACAGTAGGCTATATATATATATATGCTATATATGCTCTATATACTATATGGATATATGCAAATTAATGGGGCACGTTCCTGCGACGATGTCTCAGTCAGCCTCTCGAACTCACTTTCACTCCACACGAAAAAAAAAGGTAAATAAATAAATACGAAAAACCGAGAAACCTTAAAATCCAATTTGGGTTAAACTGCGAATTTCGATATCTCTATATGTGTGTGTGTGTGTATATATTTTATATATCTTTTTCAGGCACCAGCATTTTCACAGGCAAAAAAAAAAATGGATATATTCGGAAGAACCGTTTGAATGCGGTTTTGTTTTTTTTTTTGTTTTTGGCACTTTTATACTTTTGTTTTCTTGGCTTCTTGTTATTATTATTATTATATTTTAAACACAATAAACACACGCGCTTTTGTTAATAAAAACTCAGTGATTCTGTATGATTTTTGTGTGAGGGAGCTGCGAGCAGCGACGACCGCTTGGCATGAACGCACGTCTACGAATCGCGACTGCGCGTCTTGAGCAGCTGTAAAAATATGTTAACAATTCCAAAAACGCAGCGCCCAAAAATACAGCAAAAATAAAAAAAAATAAAAAAACATCTCCGACTCAGACTCGAGCTCAGACTCGGACTCAAAACTCAAAACCCAAGCTTCAGCTTCAGCTCTCTTTGTATCTCAATCCCTGTCGCTCTCTCGAGGTGTATCTGCCTCCCGCGAAAGCGCAAGTGAGTGCATTTTGGGGGTACCGTTAGTTGGCCCAATGAAAGTGGCCCCAACAGAAGAAATGAGCGGGAGCCAAGTGATCTCTCCTCTCCCTCTCTCTCACTCTCACTCTCTCTCTCTCTCTCTCTCTCTGTGGCTAGTGCTCCACTCTTCGTCTGTGCTTAAGTCTAGCAAAAGCCCTGCGTCATCGACTATGTTGTAATATCTGGTGGTAAGCCTGCCTGCGTGTGTGTGTGTGTGGCGGCTGTTATGGAATTGTGCGAAAGTGTGTGTGTTGCAAAAGTGGCCGCAAAAATGAAATTAGCCATTGATATTTGAATACGGGCCGAAGAGGTACGGATGCAATCACTATATCTATATCTATACCTGTCTGTATCTGTATCTGTATCTGCTTATGTATATGACTTGGCCATATAGCGAATTCCAGGCTAAGTCGGTCAAATCAGTTAAGTCGCCTAAATGAGCTAAATGGATTCGCACTCAACCATTCAAGATGGCACACAATAACCGTCATCGTCGATGGCATAAATTCGAATTGGCAACTTCATATCAATTATAATAATAATTTAAGTTGGTACATCTTTCCCTTAGCATATTTACAATTAAAGCTCTTAGCCTTAGTTAAGGTAAAACCTCCTAATAAAAACCAAGTTTCTTAAGATTCGTGATAATTACTCCGTCAGGTGCTGCAATTACTGCAATTAAAATACAAAACCGTTTATGATCTGCCTTTACTTTTTCATGTTTTAACATCATTTTTAGGCAAAGAAATCGTTTTTAGGGTAGGCTTAAAATGAATTATAATTTTTTCTGGAAGCTTTATAATTAAATTTGGCTTGAAAATTACATTTTAAAAGCTTTTTGTTATTTAATTATTATCATATTAAAACGGCATTAAAAGTTTAACTTTCAGCCAAATGAATTCGCAATGAATGAATACTTGGAAATGATTCACTGGAATATTAAAAAACAAAATATATATATACGAGCTGACACTCGATATTTAGATATAAAAACACGGATGTAAACTGATAAAATATGGCAAATCGAAATGATTTAAGTGTCTGCGATTAAAAGTGATTGAGATACATAATTTGATTCAGCATGCAAACTCTTTGTTTTTTTTATTATGGTTTTTCTACATTCACTCCATCGCCGCTGCCACTGCATTCCCGTTTCCACTTCCATTCCCCAAAAAAAAAAAAAAAATACTCCTCAGCCCCCTCCAAGTTTTCAGCCGAAAAACACTGGGAATGGAGGAATGCGAACGAAAATGTTGCAAGAGATGGAACAATTGCGGCTATCTCTTTCTCACCAGCTGACCCGTTTTCCCCCAACTCCGCGAGAGCAGGTGAGAGCGGGAAAGAGCGAGAGCCACTTGCACCTGGCGCAGATACATATTGTGCAATCCTCGAAAACGTCAAATGTCTCGTGCAATGCTTTTTCAATTTTCAATTTTCCACAAAAGCCAAATAAAAAGTTGGGAACACTCTTGGCCGGCTAGAAAGAGACGGGCAACTCCTGCTGCGGCGGCTGCTGCAGCGGCTACTGCAGTTACCGTTAGCAAATGGAAACCAGTTCTCACAACAACAACAACTAAGAAGCTTGAAAATAAAAAAAAAACCCTGCCAAAAATTAAATGTTAACTTGGCAAAGTGAAACAGAAATGCATTTTGTGCTTTAAAAAAATAAACTCAAGAGGGCAAAGAAGAAGGCGAAGATGCGGCAGAAGATCTTGCAAGCTGCAACGATAAACTGGTTTGCAGGGATGACAAAACACAAAACGAAAAATAATCATTTATTTAATTAAAGGAAAAGAGCTTAAAAATGTTAAATTTGTATATTTTTTTATTATCATAACTTGGCTTTATCTTTACCAATTTCAGTTTGGTTTGGTTTTTTCTGCTTGGTTTTTGTAGGCGCACATTTCTGCATTTAAATCCCGATTTATACTTTTTGGCCAATTTTTGATAATTTTTGTGATGTAACCCCTTTCAAAAAAATGAAAAAATCGAAAAAAAAAGTGGATTTTAAATTTTCTCAATTTTGTAATAGTTTGAAGCTGCTTTAAAATTATAAATAAAAATATATGTCATTTCTTGACAGGACTTTCTTAAGCCAAGTTATGAACATTTGAGTTAAGAGATTTTCTAACATTTCTGAGGCTAAGGAATTTGCGAATTATATGGTTTAAACACCTGTTACTGTGTTTTATTAATTACAACTTTATAGCATAGCATAGAAATTTTAATACTGATTAGAAGGATTATTAGGATATTAAATATCCTTACATCTTCTCTGAGACTAGCTCTCAAGAGAGCTGAAATTCCACTCAAAGTTCAATATCACTCACTCAGACGAGAGCAGCGGCACTGCGGCTGCCTCGGTGGGCAGGAAGGAAGATGGAGAAAGGCAGCGGAAGCGAGATTTACACAGAGAAAGAGCAACAGAGAAAAAGTCAGAGAACGCAAGGGAGCTGGAGACGGATGGGCATGAATGAAGATGCAAATGAATCCACAAAATATTTAAGGTTAGCCTTCATATTTCATCTGCACTGAGCAGAATTGGTAAAATAAAAATAAAATATTTCTAAAATATTTATATAAAAGCTTAATGAAGCTAATAAATACAATTAGAAATTTATTGTTTATTTTTAATGCAATAGCAAACGTTTTAAAAATAATACAAAGATTGCTAAAGCAAAAAAAAGACACAGTGTGTATACGTAATAATGCCAGTTCAGATATTACGTATACGTAGGGGTTTTTAATATTACGTATACGTAGTTTTTAGGTTTACGTATACGTTTTTATTTGTTTCTAAATTGTATTTAATTGTCAAAAATTTGAAAATATGAATGATTTTTTAAAGAAAAATAAAAAATATACCGCTAGTAATTCGCTCACAAAAATCAGCCATTAATTTATCAATCTAATAAGCATTTTGGTTTTGTCTACTAGAAATTATGGAATTTTTCATATTAAGTAATACAAATATATAAATTAAATAAAGTTTAAACAGACTCAAAAACAGTGCGTATACGTGATAATGCCAGTTCAGATATTACGTATACGTAGTGTTTCTTTTTTATCTTATATATTTATATTATTTATATTAAAAAGAAAAAACAGACTAATTTATTTAAAAAAAAATAAATAGGGACTCGCTCTATATAAAAAATTAATCTATTATAAAACATTTTGTTTTTTACCAGAAATTTTAAATTTCAAACGGATCAAGTTGCTTCCCTTATATTAGGTATATAAAAATATTTAATTCACTTACCAAATATCCATAAATTTATCCCAGTGCATAAGGGTCTGGGTCTGTCAGTCATTCACGCGATCGTCTTTGGGGGGGACACGTAAGGTCTCTCTCCCTGTGCTGTCAGCGAATGAAACAGAAAGAAGAAGACAAATTTTATAAAAAATGAGAAATGGAAAATAAAAAACCTGTCGCCTTTGCACCTCACATTTCCCTTCCTCCCCCCTTCGTGACCACTGTGTGTGTGTCTTAATGAGAAAAGTGAAAGTGTCAAGAAATGGGCAAACCGGCAGCGAGGCCCACAAAAGGTTCAGTTAACAGTGAATAAATAAAGCCACGATACGAAATTCAGTCAGAAATCAAGGCGATTAGCAAAGCCCGAGCTCTTGGGGTTATCAATTAGCTAACCGATAACCGAATTGAGCCCAATATCAGGAGATATATATTAATGGGGGGGCATGGGAATTGTCGTTGCCCGACGATCTTCAAGGTTTAGTTACAAACTAAGGGAGAGGAAATTCATTATCGATTATTTAGGAAAAAAATATGTCAAAATTTAATGTAGCGTTTCCCCTTGGATAAATTGAAATCAGGCCAACCGCAATGTTTGGCAATGTTTTTGATTTTTTTTTTTATCGGGAACATCTTAATTACTTACTAATTTTTGTGAATTTTTAATAGGCCCACGAAACCTTGAAAACTGTCATCTATGCTTAGAGATCATATCAAAGACAGGGAAGAGGTTTGGAGATTCATCTTAATAATTTTAATGTATATTTCCCAAAAGTAAACCTTTTTCTCATTTGTAAACTGTTTTAAAATTAATAAAATGCTTGTAATAACCAAAAATTAAATCTTAATGCCTCAACCTAGGTTATATAGTCTTTTGAAATTGATTTCTAATATATATTCTCCATGGAAGTTCCCTCTTAACAATAAGTCTTGACACTTTAGAAATCATTCAACCAAATATTTAGTTGCACAAATAATGTTGTTTTTGGATCACTCATTGAGCTCATTTGGTTGGTTTTTTTTTCTATTGTTTTAATGCCATTGTTGATGTTACTGTTGGCTGTTAATTGTTTTTGTTGCTGTTTGCGCCTGGTCTTGCGTCACGTTTGACACTTTGACCATGAACGCATTTCTTGGCAAAAGGAAAACCGCGGCAGCTAGGAGAGAGCTCGAGCACGGATTTTGGGATGAAATTGCACCGAATGTTCGGTCGTAACTCTTGGTTATATTTTTTTGGTTTTTATCCCAACTTCTTTCCTCATCTGACGCCGTTTTATTTCGTTTTTTTTTTTTTCTTTATAATTACTTCATTTGCAATCTCTCGTGAGGCAATAGAAGAAACTACCGTTAATTAAAAACGCAAACGCACGGCCAAATGAGCGCACAGGTTGCGTGAGTAAGCGGGACAGGAGACGGGACAGGTGAGTGCGGGCACTGAGGGAAAATGTTGTCAGAAGGACATTTAATAATAATTTTAAGAAGCTGAAAAGTGGGGACGATGGACTGTTCTTTAAAGCATTACACTGGTTCTTTACAAAAATGTTTTCCTAATCTTGAATTTTGATATTATTTAAAAAAGATTTTTAAACTGAATTTTTTTAAATGTTAAAAGGTGGTTTCAGTAAAAAGTTAATAAATTTTCATTTTATAATATTAATTTCTTTAAAAATAACCAATAATTGTTTAGAGCCTATTTAAAAATCCATAAAAGCTAGCAAGGAATTATCGAAAATTTAGAAATATAATTCAAATATCATAAATTATAGTTCAGAACATAAAAGAGTCCAAAAATAATAATATAAGAATAAATAAATATATAAGAAAATTTCCAACCTATATTAACATGCTTAAAAATGTAATTAATAAATATATTAAGAAAATAAAACAATATTTCAATTTTCTCCCAGTGCACCAAGAGCAGAGAGAAGGTAAAGGTAAAGGTTCGCTGTTATAACAGCGGCGCCAAAATATTTTCACTTGACTTTTGCGGCTCTGGTTTTTATGGCCCCGCCGAAGTTCACCGGGGAACTCGGCTGGCATCTGATCAGAGCGGATCGGATCGGCCAGAGAGGGGCCTGGGGACTGGGGAGATTGCTACGGAGTAATCGTTATGCAATGGGGAGAAAATTGACAATAAAACAAAGCGCAAAATATACAAACAAAACCCGCGTGAGAGACTGCGGCGACACAGAAACTGCAATGTCACTTACCCATTATGAATGGCCGGGAAAAAGGCGGTAGAGAGGGGCGTGGATGATGCCAGTGATGCCTCATACCGGACGAAAGACAGACAGACGGACGGACAGGTGGCAAAACTGTGCCAGCCAAGCTGTAATCACACCGAAAGCGACAACTAAAATGCGTGCGGAGGCTGCACTTAAAATTGGAAGTAAAACATGTAATTCCCCAAAAATTTAACCTTTGCCCAAATTAACTTAAAAAGAAAAGCCTTAAAGTTAATAAGGAAAAGGAAAAGATTCAAAAAATATAGATTTTGCTTTGAAAATAATAATTAATTTGGTTTAAAAATTATAGTTCATATGCTTATGAGAAATATGTTATAAAATGTTGAAAGTGATCGACTTTTTAAGTAAAAGTTTTACAGATAATATTATATACTTTAGCATATCAAATACAAAATATTATAAAAATTCGTTAAAATATTGAAACAAAAAAGAAACAAAATTCCCAAGAGGATAAGCCAGAATAATATGAATAAAAAACCCAATCCAGATATAATGCAGCTTTATATGCAAGATTATTCAGTAAAGTTATATATTTGTATATATTTATTAAATCATTACAAAAGCTATAATTCATTTGGCTTAATTTTAGTTTAAAGCCAAAAAGTATGCATTAATTCGTTGGGTTAAAAAGCTCATAGGAACACCCTGCTTATAGAAAATATATGGAAAGAAAGATAGAAACGGACAGACAAATGGTCAAATAGGCAGACAGACACACAGCGCTAATGCAAATCGGCTGATCAAGACTGAAATTATAATACCCACAGAAGGAAGTAAGTGGATAATTTTCTTTAGGTGCAAACGTTTAATTAAAATCAATTTATTTACAACACTAACATTTAAAAAACAACAACAGTTCTTCTCTTTTTGAACAAATTCAAAGAACAAAAATGTTGTCTACTCTAAAAAAAAAAAAACAGTTTCTGTTTGATATGTTTGTGCTGGTTTATAATTCCGACAAATATCCATCTGTCACAGACTTGGGTACTCTAGCATAGATTTATAATTATACAAAGTATCGATACATACGTATATAGAATGCGTATACAGATATATCAATAGCTCTACTTAGGCCTAACACTTGGTATGTGTATAATGTTCTTCTAATGCTGATTATGTGGCTGTATGTACCTATATATCTTTGATATATAAATATTTATACTATAGTTGCTGGGTCGGTAAATATGTATATATATTGGTATAAAAAAAACGACGCCTAGCAAAACAAAAGTCCATATAAAACGACACCGAGCACTAAACAGTTAACATCAAATTTCTATCCATCGTCATTCCCTTTCTTCCCTTTTGGTAGCACTAGTTTCGGTCTCAATTTTGGAAGCAACTTTGAGTCCATAGGCTATATATATACTATATATATATATATCGGAATTATCACAAATGCTTAAAAAAAATTAATTATCATAGGAAGTAGTTGAACGCTTCAAGCGCGCAAGGATCGTGTGGTGCCGCCTCGCAGGGCCTTCGACCAACTCTGCTCTTCGGCACTAGCAAAAATCAGGTAGATAAAGTTCCCAGCTATATTAAGTCCCGCCGCCAGCCAAAAGACCACATGCCACTGGGTCAGTGTTTCGCGATGATTGATAATCAAACCGATGACATAGGGCGCCAGGAAACCGCAGATATTTGCCGCCGAATTTGTGATTCCATACATGGTGCCCGCATACCGCGGACTGAGGGCTATGTGATTCATTTGATTGCCAGCATATACGGCTCCGCTAAAGGATCCCACGCCGGCTAGCATGAATGTCACCCACACCCAGTCGCAGCCCGCATAGATGATGCCGATCAGTCCCAGCGATGGCACCACCGAGGCCACCGTATTCCAAAGCTTGTACGAGTTGAGGAGTGAGATGTAGCGTCTAGCCAGCATCCAGTCGGCGAGGGTGGAGCAGGCGATGCCCACGAACCAGGCGGTCAGGTAGGGAACGGCATTGAGTAGGGCGTTCGACTGAATGTCGAAATGCAGGATGTTGCTCATGTAGGTGGGCAGCTCCGTTAGCTGTGTGTAGAAGGCCCAGCCCTGGCCGCACTGCGTGAGGAGGATGGCCCACATGGGCACGGATGTGAGCAGCGATCGCCAGGGTATAGAATCTTCCGTCGCAGGCAGCCGCCGCTGTGTCCTCGATCTGTTCGGAACTGCAAGCACTTCCTCCTCGGCCTGAATGACCTGCTCCTCCTCCTCCTCTTGCTGCTCCTCCTCCAGGTGTGTGTCTGCCTCGCTAATCACTCTCAGACTCCGCTCTATGTATTCCCTTTCCGCACACGAAATCCTGGGATGATCGGCCGGCTTGTCGTACACCAGATACATCCAGCAGCTAAACCACAAGATACCCAACATTCCAAAGAGATAAAAGGCCGATGGCCATCCTCCAAGAAAGTCCAAGGAGCAGAGCCAACCGGCCAGAGGCATCGATATGACAGTGCCAATGTTGGATCCGGCATATACTATCGCCGCAAACTTGTTCCTCTCCAGCGGCGGTATCCAGTGGGCCAGCATGGCGTGCATGGCCGGATAGGTGACGCCTTCGCCCATTCCTTCCAGGATGCGGACCAGCACCAGCAGCGGCAAATCCCAGTGCGCGGCCAGCGGTGTGAGGAGCGTGAATATTGCTGTTATTAACACGCCATAGCCATAGATCTTCTTGCCGCCGTACAGCTCTGCCATCCGGCCGCCGGGCACTTGGGTGAGCACATAGCCATAGAAGAAGCTGCCAAGGACCAAGCCCTGTGTGGCCTCATCCCACACAAACTCGCCCTCCTTCTGCGGATTGATGTCGCTGTCATTGCGATTTGGCTCTGGCATGGGGCACGTGTCCGAATCCACCACGGAGGAGTTGGTGTGCGGAATGGCCGTTTGATTGACCATTGCCACAATGGCCACCGAGAGATTGACCCGCATGGCGTAGACGACGGCGAAGCCGAGGAAGCCCATGAATCCGAAAATGTGACGAGTTTTGAGGCTACAACAGTCATTGTTTTCTGTAAAAAAGAGAGGAAATCATTATTTAGGAGGCGTATTTATATATGTATGTAGTTTCCATTACAATTTAGTAATTAGTTTATATCTTAATTATAATATAAAATTATATATAATTATAGCATATCTATATTTTATTGGCTAACTTGATTTTTTATTAGATATTTATAGAGTTTCTCCTTAATTCCTGTAACGTTTTCTCTTTGGAAAACTTTATTTTTAGCTTATAAATATAGTTAAGTTTATAAATATAAAGTTTTCTTAGTTTCTAAGTTTTTAATGATTAACCTGGTTTAGTTTTTACCCACTTTTTTTGGTTTAACTTAGGTTTGTCTTACTGTTTTTCAACACAAATGTGTGAAATGCTAGGAACTCGTTTAAATTCCAGGAAATTAAAATCCAGAACATTACAAAAAATTAGAGAAAAAAATAGCTTACTTTATCAGTTTCATAGAATTATGTCTAAAATATTTAATATCTAAAACTAAGAACCCCATAAAAAAGAGAAATAAGCCTTAACTTAAATCTATTGAAATATAAATGAATTTTGCATATATTTTATTTTAAAAAACCCCCATTAATTCCTTTAAAATGGGCCACATAAAAATGTTATATACAAATATTAATCTACAAAAAAAAATATATAAAACAAAACAATTTATCAGCAAAATTAATGCAAATATTATAAAATTTTAAACTATAGAAATTCTTGAATAATTATATAACTATCTAAATAATTTTTCTATAATTATGAAAACCTTTTATATATAGATTCTAAATTGTAAATACTTAACAATCCTGTTTTTATATTCTCTATTTTCATATCTTATCTACACTCACCCTCCGCTCCTCCTGCGCCGCGGGTACGGATCAGCGGTCGTTCGCCAGAGCAAAACGCCTCCCGCTCGTCATCAGCCTCGTCATCGGACCTTTCCTGGGAGCCCGTGGAGTTTGATGAGGACGAGGGTCGCCGGAAACGGGAGGCAGTGGATTCCGGGTAATAGCAGGAGGCGTCCCGCGATTCATCCGTCCACTTGTGCGGCGGCATCTGGTGGCGTTTCTCTTATTGGCAATGCAGATGGAACTAAAGCTGGAGCTGGAGCTGGAGCTGGAGCATTTTCTGGTGCGGCCGAGCAGAGCGAGCGTGGAGCTGGAGCTGTCTTGCTGCTGGAGCGGAAGCGGTAAAGACAGCCGGAGTTTGGACACAGAGCGAGCGACGACGACGACACCACCTCAGCGGGAACCAGCGCAGACTGACACAACACAACTGGCGCAACAACAAAAACCTAAACAAAAGCGCCAACAAACGTTGCTTCTAACCACAAGAGGAACGAAGGGAGCATGGACATGGTTGACTGGCTTTTCCAGGGGGTTTGTGTGTGTTTGATTATTATTTGAAATTTACAAAAATAAACAAAGAAGCGAGAATGTCGGTAGACTTCAGTCTAAAAAATCTCAATTTTAGTGGAGAATCCTTCATAACCTTTTCCCTACGCCCATGAACAACCAGTCATCAGCCAGCTAGCTCGCTCTCCCTCTGCCTCTCCAGTTAGAAGCTCTCTCGCTCTCACAGCTGTGTGAAAGTGGAGCAATGGCAGCCAAGTGAGCTACGTCATCCCCGGGGTGCCACGACCAGGAGAGAGTAAAAGAGAGGCCAGCTGAAGGGAAAGACGGGGGAGTGGCATGGGCGAAAGAGAAAGGGGGCCGAGACACTGGCGAGAGAGGAATAGTGAATTGTTGTAAAGTATCCAAAATACAATATCTTTCCCTTAGTCGAAGCTTATTTCCCACATAAACACCCACCCACACACACATCGCAGTGCCTGTGTGTTGGACGAGGAAATGAGATACACAAAGCGTAGATAGTCGAAATCTAAATGGGAACTATCGTACTTGTAACTAAACTTGCAAAAGGTTTTTACTGCCCACAACAACACCAACAACCTCAAAAAAGAAAAGAGCGAAAGCCGAGACATTTGCACCAACACACACACACACACAAGGCGTACACTAACATAGCCAAGACGTTAGATGTGGAAACTAACTAAGCTAAACAAAGCTCAATTGAAATACAAAAAAAAAATAATAATCCCCCTCTCTGAATAAGTTTTTAGTTTTTAAACCAGGAAATATTTTGGAAAAATTAAAATAAATTGTTCGATCGGTTGCATGATCAACCCATCGGGTGGGAATACTTAAAAGACTATCTGCAAAGTTTCAGATAGCTGAAAAATTTAGGATTTTGTAGAAAGATAGATTCGCGGACGGACAAAGACATAACAGAACGGACATATAGACGGACGGACTAAATTTATAATACCCTGCTAGGGTAGACAACTGCTTAAATCCCTTTCATAATTATATAAACCATTTTTTACAATAATATAGTACTATTATCTTGACTGGCACTGTACCTGCTAGTGTACGCTTGCATTTGCACTGTTTTCTCGTAGGTATGTTGTCAGGCAGAGCTCCAGTCTGGATGCTCCTTTTGAGGCTCTGCTCTGAGAATTTTCCTTCCATCGCGCATGTCCATGAAAAGCCTGTTGCTTGCTGTACAAAGCTGCTGCCGGACCTAACCCAATGCACCCGCCACGATTCAGGTCGAAATTTGTTAAGGGTTTTGTGGTATTTCATATATAAAAAAGAATTGTAACAGATTAAATGCTTAAACGAGGTAATTTCAAAGTAACTGTTGATTATGCACCTGGTTTTGTTTACTGCAAGTCCTCCTGCTGCTCAGTTTCTAGTTGGCAAAGATTGTGCCCACGGGAAAGACAATGATCCTTCGCTGGCCATTGCCAAACGACAGGGACTCGTAGTGATAGTTCTTTACGAGGGCCACATCGTTGCGGTCCGCATCGAAGGACGCCTTAATGGGACTCAGGTCCGGATTGAAGCAATTGAGAGCCACAACCTTGCCCGGAAGCCGTGGGATCAGTTCATATGCACTGGCCAGCTTCTCGTTCCACAGGCTCACCTGGCCATAGGGCAATGGATCTCGCTTGGCCAGCTCGCCGGCCTCCTTGGCGGTGCGGAAAATGTGCAGAGTGACCACCCCGGTGTTGGTGGTGCCATCACCCAGGTAGCTGTGCACACAGTCATAGACCAGCAGCGGCGATTCCTCGCCCGCCTTCAGGTTCTGTCCCTTGACCACTTTGGCTTTTAACTGATCGATCTTGGCCAAGGTCTTGGCATAGCTCGGATGCTTGACCACTTCGCTGGCGAGCGGTCGCAGATCTTGGGCCACCAGGCCCACAAACTGATCGGCCACGCTCTCCTGGAGCAGCAGCGTGGCCACCGATCCGGCCGCGAAGGGATTTTGCAGGGACTGCAGCAACTGCTGGCGGGCAGAGTGTAGATCGCCGTCCGCAAAGACGATCATCAATTGGGGCGATAACCACTTGCCATCGCCGGGGATCGTCTGTGGAGTCAAGGGGCCAAGGTTATGTCTGATATGCGCTGCGAACTACAATACTGACCTTGATTTCATTCTCCTTGCCCGGGTACAGTTGCAGCTCGTTTACCATGTTGCTGGTGATTTTCGCTGTGGCGACGTTGTTGTTGCTGGCCATGCTATGCTGGGGGGCTTCCAAATTATGCGTCTTATTCCGATTCCGATCGATGAAACACTTGAAACGCTTATCAGCTCCGGAAACCGAGATAAAGATCGAACAAACAGAAATGAGCGGCGCCGCCTCATGCAGAGATCACTGACAAATCGATTAATCAGCTGTTCATTTGGTATTCTGCTATTGGTATTATTTTCCGCAATCGATGGTTGCACAATGTGCTCGCGCATGGTTTTGGTATCTTCTGGAAAATACTAAAGAGCGGTGCCGGCGTTCTTAAGACAAGTTGGCAGCACCAGCATTGTAGTTGCTCGAAATTTCTGCTATTCAATAAATAAATAAATAAATAATATGGAAACGGTAAGCCGCCAAGCGCTGTTTACTTAAGAACTCTATTAAACTCTTTCTCATTCCCGTGCAGCTGAAGAACGATGTGGCGGAGCTGACCGCATTCCTGGAGCAGGCAAAAAGCGTGCGCGTCAGAGGCGTGCTCACCGCTGCCAAGGCGGAAGCCGAGCGGGAAATTGTTAACCTGGAGATGAAGGCGCGCATTGCGGCAGAGCGCGAGGCGGCCGGCACGGAGGCCAAGAGGTGTGTGACAACTGTTCTCAAGATCGTCCTCTGTTTTTCTGACTCATAATATTGAACCAAATGCAGATATCTGCACGAGCTGACTGACTATGGCTGGGACCAGAGCCCCAAGTTCGTGAAGCTCTTCATTACCCTGAACGGTGTCCAGGCCTGCACGGAGGAGGATGTGACCGTCAACTACACGGAGAATTCGCTGCAGCTGCATGTCCGCAACCTAAATGGCAAGGACTTTGGCCTGAGCGTCAACAATCTGCTGCACAGCATAGATGTGACGAAGAGCTATCGGAAGATCAAAACGGACATGGTGGCCATCTATCTGAAGAAGGCGACGGAGGGCGAGAACTGGGACGTTCTCACGTCCATACAGAAGCGACTCAAGCAGAAGCAGGACACCGAAATGGGCAAGGATGGCGATAATGCCGAATCGGCGCTGGTCAACATAATGAAGAAAATGTACAATGACGGCGATTCGAAGACCAAACAGATGATTGCCAAGGCCTGGACTGAGAGCCAGGACAAGGCCAAGATGGGCGGCGGCCCTGGTGCAGGACTGGATGCTCTCGGAGATCTCTAGGGCCGAATGTGAACTAACTGTAATAATTTCCTTACTGCTTATATTCCAGCACACAATTGTGTGGATAAATAAAGCTAAATAAGTTTAAACAATCTCGTGTTTTTTATATACGTATATAGTTTTTTTTTTTGTATATATGTATAGGCTTTTATTACTTAAATTCTTCGTGATTAAAATCATTGAATTAATTATTATGCTGCTAATCTATATTCCATTTGTAATAGTTAGTTTGCTTTCGAAATTAATTGATAATTATACATTCTCTTTCTTGTATTTAAAATACACTTTATATGTTCAAAGATATATATATATATTTATATATGCTTCTCGTTCGAAATCGTGTGCCAAACCAATTGCTTAATTGTCTAGAAATATTTTTAACGCTGACGGGTTCAAGCACTAACTCTGTGTAGTTTGTAATGTATGTGTGTATGCCTGTGCTGTGTCTGTATTCGAACAATTTAATTGTTATTTATTTTTTTTTTTAATATTATAAATTGGTATCCATTTGGTTTATAATCAAAAATATAACTGACAAATCAGTAGAAAAAAAAACAAAAAAATTAAACAAAAAAACTAAAACTCCCGTTTTCAAACTCTGATCATTAAGGCCTATACAAAAAAACACAATTTACAATCTATATAATATTTATATATATATATAATGTAAGTTTTGTGAAAGTTTCCTCTTGTTCTGTGTGTATTTTATCTCATGTGTTGTGGTTGCTTTGCAAATACAGTGCGAGTTCTTCTGCTCTTTTGATTTAATAATTATAACAAATTCAAACTAAATGTCCTTGAAGTGTGTCGCACTGTATCATCTCCCCCCCCCAGTGATGTGTGTGTGTGTGTGATGCAGATTTTGTTTTTTCTTGTGGCTGTGAGGAGCGTCGTGCTGCATTTGCTAGCTATAAACCCTTAGGGAATCCTTTTCCCTCTTCATTTCCCCATTTTTCCCGACTTTTTGTTGTATATAAAAAAGCCGTGAGTTTTGCCTAAAAGCTTTCTTACTTTCCCTTTATCATCACCTTTCATTTGATTAAACGTACAAAAATAAATATCCGAATCTGAATCTGAAGAATTGAGATAAATGTGTTTGGCTTTAGCTTTAAAAATTTCTAGAAAACTATGTTCTATATGCGATATATCAGACAAGCCGCTGGGGGGAGTTTAAAAATCATGTCAAAAAGTTGAGACCCTTTTTTTTTTGGGCACAATTTCCATGAATTTTTCATAGCCCTCAGCGACTTACTGGGGCACCCCTGATACATGTTTTATTTCTTTTTTTAGAGTTTTAAAATTCCTGTTTTCTAAGGCCTAAAAACAACACACAACAAAAAAAAAAATGGATTAAAATTTTACTCGAGTCTCAAATTTGAATTGTATATATCGGTTATATTCTCATTCTTTCGATTGCCCTCAGCGTTAGCATATATCAGCTCAGATTCTATATATATATATTGGTTTTTAAAATGCAAAATAAATGTTTCCAGGTTGATTATAGTTCTTTGGAAATATATAGATATAGAGAGTTATAGGCGAAAAAGGGATTTAAATAGCAACGATTACAGGGGGTTGTTTGTGATATATATATAAAAAAAAGGGATGCCACAGAAATTGCCTGGCATATAATCTTGGGTGTAAGTTCCTATAGATTTCAGCAACCACAGCAATTACTGTGGATACCCCTGATAAAGGAGAAAAAAAGTACATACTTGGATAGAGGTATATGCTTCTAAAATAAAATCTTCTCTGGCTGCTAGCGATCCTTAAATCGTTTCCGATATCGTTTCCTTTACTGTTTCTGTCTTGCTTTCTTCACTCAACGTTTCTTCGATCCTGATTCCGATTTCTGGCTAAGGCTGGATTCTCCTGGATTCTAGTCTCTCCTTCTCGTTCTTTTTCTTTTTCATCTTCTTCACACACACACATGCATGCCCAGGCAATTCCTAGCTTGGCTCTTTAATCCTGACTTGACCTATGTGTTGTAACTACTACCCCCAATCCCCAGTTCCCCATTTCCCCCATGTCACTCCCCCATCTCCATCTCGTTACGGAGGCTTTTCAGAAAACCCTCGGCTTGGCTTGGAAACGGACGTGGTTCACCGGGACGCTTGGCGTCCTTCGGCGCTGCTAGTAAAGCTCTGTATGCTGGCGCACTGGCGCTGGGATCTTGGACATGCCCCTCTCACGCCTGGGCGATACCACACTGGAGGCTCCAGCTGCCGCTCCTGCTCCCGAATTTGAATGATTGCTCTCACAGGAGCTGGCGGCGGAACTGCGCTTGGATCGAGCCTTGGCCGGCGGCGAACAGCTCTCCGAACGTTCCAGATTTCCGCTGCTGTGTACCCAGGCCGTGGTAAAGTCCTCGTAGACGGGTGTCTTCTTGCCATTGGTTTTGGCAGCTCCGGATCCTGATCCCGCGCCCGTCTTGGCTTGATTTCCAGCCGCATAACGTGACAGCAATGATTTCATTTTCTCCAGAATCTGTGCATCATTCTTGGCACTGCTGGCCGCCTCCAGAAGCTGCTGGGCCAGCGGCGACGAGGCATGATTCTTCACCGGGGATGTGGTCAGCGAACTGCTGCATCCAGCTCCACTCCTCACGCGCCGTCCATTGCTGTCGTACAGGATCTGTGAGGAGCGTCCCTTGCCATTCCGTTCAAAGGGTCCGACTGCCGGACTTCCTGCTCCCGCTGCCTGGCCATTGGGGGCCACAAAAGTGTCGGCCGTGCAGGTGGGCCGTTTTTTCGGCGCCCCTGTTGCGGCCCGTCCGCTCCACGTATTGGTTGCATCCCGCACCATGGGCAGCTGGGTGGCCTGACGGGAACGTGGAGGCGCCACCACGGTAGTTGCTGCCTGGGAGCTGCGCGTGCGCACAGATCGATACACTGGCTGCTTCCGACTAAAGGCGGATGCCAAAGTTAAGGAAGGCAAGCCCGTGGAGCGACTGCTTAGGTCCTGAAGACTGCCGCCGGCCCCGCCACATGTGCTATTGTCAATGCTTCGCCGGCGACGTTGGGCCAGCGGTGAGCGAGGAATCTTGCTGAGCGAGGCAGCGGTAGGGGGAGGATGCTGCTCCTGCTCCTCATGTTGGTTGGTCTTGGCCATGTCCACAGTGATCTCATCGTCGGTGATAAAGACACCGGACTGCTCGAATTTGTCATTGTTATTGATGTTGTTCATTTTGTGGCTGCTGAGGATGGCTGGCAGGGATTGAGGGCCATCGCACACAGAGTAGTCCTCCTCCGGATCCTGCTCATGGTCATTGAGTAGTTCCTGGTGCTCTTCCTGCAGCATGTCGACGGCCGTTTTCTCCGCGGGCTCCTCTGAGGGCGAGATCTGCGAGTCACTAGAGGTCTGATCCAGACGCGCTGCCAAAGAATCAAGAATCAAACTAGGAGTTCAAATGGAGTTCCGTTCACAACTCACCATTGGTTTCAGCGTCCTCGATGGAGGCCTGGCTGTGCAGGGATTCGCGTTTCTGGGCACCCGACTGGATGACGCCCAGACTCCGGTAGCCCTCGTCGCTGATCTCGCTTCCATTATCGCTGATATTCTCGAACTTGTTGGCCCCGCTCTGCTCAGCTCCCGATCCCGAATTCGAAATCGCTGCAGATCCTCCATTCGATCCGGCTGCCTCCTCCAGAGAGCAACTGTAGCCACCAGGCAGGGATTTAGGGCCACTGCTGTACGAGTCCAAGGAGCTCTGCTTTTTGCGCATATCAATCAGCCGGCGTGGACTCGGCGACATGGAGCGTCGGGCCAGGCTGGGGGAACCAAGCAACTGATCTGAGGTAACGGCCGCCGTGCCGGCTAAGGAGGCATTTCCTCCATTTGGCGTCTGCTGATTGAGAAATTTGCGCTGGGGCGTGGGACTGCGACTCCGATATTTGCCGGAATTGGGCGACAAACTGTGACCATTCTGTGGCGGTGGTGCTGGCGGCGTAGAATTCACGCCTCCCACAACACCAGTTCCAATTGCAGTTGCCGTTGGGGTTTGTCCCGATCCTGTAACTCCGCCATTTCCGCCATTTCCACCATTTAAAGTGTTGTAAACCCGTCGAGCTGTTGGCGGTGACCTGAGTAAAGAAAAATAAATTAAAAATCATTCACCAACCAAAAAAAAAACTAATTAACTGGCCAAAAAATTTAATAGCATTCATGAAAAAAATATACAATAATCCAAGACTTTGGACTCACCTCTCGAATATCACCTGCGCCTTGTGAAGCTCGATGCCATTGCTGGGATTATGGTTCGGCGATTGGCGCGGCACCAAACGGGCAGCCACAGAGCTGCGATGCTGGGCCCTGCAGCGGCAGGGATCATGCTTGTCCAGATAATGCGACAGTGTGTCCCAGCCGCCACCGACGCGCACCATGACGTGCGAGCGAAGGATCTGTAAGTGGGAATTGAATTGAATGTCTAACAGATGACCATCATGGGGCCCCTGCCTGAAACTTACCCGCACAAAGATGAGAACTTTGGTGTCGCCAATGCGATATTTGCCCTCCGATACCCGAACCATGGGAAACTGTGAGGGGCATGTGCACTTCTCCACCAGATCCCGGACCTGTGGAACAAGTAAAATGGGGAAATGACATTAATATAAATATTATTCCGAGGGTACCTTTCAGCAAATGACCATTTACGTTGACCTAATGATGACAGTCAGGCATTATTTTGTATTTAATTAATTGCTTTTATTTGCATTTAAATGTGTGCTTAACCCATAAAAGGTCATAACCAATTAAATATTAATTTAAAACAGTTTGTTTATGGTTTATTCCCAGGGTTCTTTCAGCAACACTGAGAGATCTTCCAAGAGTTTGTGCTCCCAAAACTCCAGTGTCCATTTCCCCGCGTGTTACTCTGTGCTGTGTGGCTCTGACCCTTAGCATTGCATAAGCCTGACCCCCGGATCAGTTCCCCAACTTCCCAAAAACAAAACAAAAACAAAAACAAAAAAAACTCCCTGACTTCTGCAGTGGCAGTTTGCCAGCAAAGGAGCAGCGACGACGAGCATCGGGGTCACCAAATAGTTTTTCACTGCATAAATTCACGCGCTGCCATTGTCCAACAAACAAATGATCCGCTCTGGCGCGGGCGGGGGGAAACTCTCGGATTTGATCTCCAGAGGGGCTATCGAAAAGCAGGAGTAGGGGGAGGCAAAGGCAAAGGCAAAGGCAAAGGCAAAGGAGCTATGGGCTATGGCTGTGGCTACCCTTGCCCTAGGGAGAGGCAAGAGGGCCATGGGAGCCAGAAAAAGCTAGCCTGGAAAAGGAAAGAGCAGCCAGCAATTGGCTTTAGTCCGTCCCAGCGGGCGACGGCAGAAAAACAAATGACGACTTGGGACTGGCCTGTCTTTTGGTCCCATTTCTACATTGTTAGAAAAATTGCTAGATAAACCAACTTTAAGGAGTTAAGACAGAAAATGACATAATCCGTTGAGACTTGGACAAATGTCCAGCCAATGAAGATTCAACAATGAAGGAACAAAAAGTTTAATTACTTGGAAATTATTTGCAATCTTTTGCAATTCTCTCCACCAAAACGATTCCCAGTGTGGGCTTCTGTCACCGCTTCATCTCCTGGCTTCCCATCCCAGCCCATCCATCGGCTCGAGCCCAATTTGCTACTGTAGTTTTGTGGCAAAGCTCTGTGGAGGAGCCATTCAGCCAGCCAGCCAGGCAGTCAGGCAACGCATTGGCACCTTTGAACTTTCTGCAAAACTCCTTCGCCGGCGGCAGCAGCGAAGCAGCGGCTGTGGGATGCGTGCTTAGGTGGAGCTTAGATGGTGGTGGTGGTGGTGCTGCTGCTGCTCCTCCATCGCTTGTCCAAGCTGCCTGCGCTCCAAGCTGGAACACCGACATGACAATAAATCTTTCGGCTGAAGGGGGAGCGCGATGCCAGCGATCTGCCAGAGATCGGGGATCGGCGTGACTCTGACGCATACGAGATTAACTCTGGCCATGGGATTGCGATAGGGATATTGCGATGTGATCCTGGCCTAACCATAAATCGCATGCCAAGCCAGGGGAAGCCAACAGAGGCATTGGCAGCGACTCCACCAGACAGACAGCGATGCGGACGTGCCAGAGTCTTCAGCTTCAGCTTTAGCTTTTCAGCTCCAGACTTTTGGAGTCGACAAATGATCGTGGCTGGTTTGGCTCTTTTATTTTCATTTCTTTTTCTTTTCTTTTCATTTCTTTTAGTTTCCTTTTTTTTCTGTTGGTGGCACATCATTTGATTTTCGACAAGTTGTTGAGGCTATTTGCTGATTTGGCTGCCGCTGCTGTTGCCGTGGCTGCTGCACAAATTGATTGGCTGCCTCCAGAGTTGGCTGGTCGTCGGAGGTGGAGAGCTTGTGTCCGTGTCCGTGTTTGTGTCCCCTGTCCAAGTCCCGACTGCTTGTCCCATCCATCCAGCGACCATCCATCCCCCAGCTGTCGAATATTGTTGCTTGGTGCTCATGTTACTGCTGCTACGCTACACGGCAAACCACAAAAGTTGCTCTAAATACCTAACAATTTGGTCCTAATCGGAAGTTAATATTTACTAAATTCATAAATAATATATATAAATATATTATTATTATGAAAAAAGCCTTAGAGACCGGAAAAAGCTACTGATGAACGAGATGTTTGTTTTCAATATATTTCTAGACAAGAAATTGATTTTAAAACGATTTTGGCAGCACTAGAAAATTGTTTATAATAAAAATCACATTGTTGTTCTATATAGAAAGGGAAAATCAGCTTTTGAATATAATATTAATCAGTTAATTGAATGTTAGTGCTGGGCAATACTTTTTTCTAGTTGATGTTTTGTATTGTTTTTTTTTTATGTAAAAATAGATTTAAAACTGATTAACTTGATTTTTAGCTCTAAAATAATTTCAATTAATTTAAATATATTGAATCTATATAATTATATACATAAGGTTCCGAAATTCCTTTTTGTTTCTAATAAAATTAGCATTTTCATTGCATTTCTATTAAAAAAAAATCGATTTTTGAAAGCATTTTTGATTTATTTAAATTTTTGGAAAAACAAGGTATTTTGAAGACAAATAAATAAATAAAGAATAAACCATTTTTAATACTTCTGAGATCTTCCTTAAATATTTATTTTGAAGTGGGAAAAATATATATTAATAAGAAATAAATCAATTCTGATCATCTCTTTGCTTTTTTCATATATAAATAAAAAAAATACACTTCCCATCCCATTTTTAATATTATTTGTGTTCCAGTGTAGCCTCAGTTATCTGCTATTGCTGGCGGCGTGAGGAAATGTTTGCATGGCTTTCATTAGTTTGGCCGTCAATGATTTCCATTGCGCACCGGCCTGACCAATACCGATCCTCGTCCGATCCGATCCGATCCGATCCCCGATCCTTTGTTGCTGCTGCTGTTGCTGTCGTCACACTTTGGCAATTACATTGACAATTGCAATTGTTGTAATTGTTGTTGGCACATCGTCATCTTGTCAAATTAATTTGACATCTCAACATGGCAGACAGCAGCAGTTGGGAAAACCCCCTCATAACACCCAGTCGAGAAAAAAAAGTAACCAAAAAATATGTCCCAGTTTCAATTGCTTCTGATTCGTTTTGGTTTTTGGTTTTCGGTAACTGAAAACTTTAGCCATGGCTAAAAATGGACATGACAAAGATAGCAGCAGTTACAAACAACAACAACAACAGAGTCTGGGCCAAACAATAACAAACAAAATCGTGAGTTGGGACAAAGAGAAAACGCCAAAAGTGGACATTGGGAGTGGGATTCGAGATAGGACTGCCCTGAGGGCGCAAAACAAAAAAAAAAAAAAGATGGAAATAAGGAAAACCTAGGCAAAAAAAAAAAGAAAATTATATTAAATGGCATAAAGTTAAAGTAAAAGTAATATCTTTGTTTCATAAACTGATTTCTGTTCTCACTGATTTCCGTTTCTACCCCCAAATGCCTGCTTCTATTTTGGTTGTTAAGTAATAGAAATCTCTTCACTCACCATCTCATCGAGACTCTTCAGATCATTGGTAATTATCTGGGGCTGGGGACCGTACATCAGCATGGGATTCTCATCGCCAACATCCTCGTTCTCCGAGTCATCACTGTCATCGTAAAGATCCGTCTCTGAGCCCACCGTTGTGGTGGTGGTTATTGTCGTTGTTGTTGTCGTTGTGGCCATGCTATTTCCAGAGTTTATGGCTTCCGTTTGAGTTCCGTTCTCTGAGGAATTGGCCCCATTGGCCTTGATGTCGGCGGCGATCTCCCGATCGATTTGTCGCTCCATTTGCACCAGCATGGGTGCCAGCATTCCTGCAGAGAGTCAATGATTCACATGAAATAAAACAGGGAAAGGGGATCCTTCTAAAGACTTACCAAATTTGGCGCCACGGCGGGCCACCTCTAGAAGGCAGAGGATCACGTGCTTTTCGTTTTTCCGCATAATCAGATCATCCGTTTCAAATAGTAGACACTCGATGATCTTCAGGCTTTTTCTGCGGGGAGGAAGAAGCGGGATTAGGAAAGCTATTTAGTAGGAAAATTATAATAATATTACCTGCACCAGGTTATAAAATTGGACACATTGTCGCGGCTAAAGAAGGTGCCACTCTTGGCGGCCGGCAGATAATGGACATTGCCCAGGGCAAGGATCGGTCCGGCTAAGCCCGAGGTCATTGAGCGGGTCATCGATTTGTTGCGCGCCTGTCGTCGCGCCAGGTAATCCTCCGCCGCCTGCCGCACATAGTTGGCGTGCTGCAAGAGAGAAGTAAGAGCGTTTTTAGAATATGGAGGACCAGGATGAGGAAGATAAGTGCCGGAGAGGGCATTAGAAATTCCCCAATGAGCACGGCGGCGTTAAGTATTTTTATTTTATCTGAGAAAGTGCCGCAAAAAAAAAACAAAAACAAAAAGCCAAGAAAACGATTTATTTTTAAGCGCCTAAGGAATTTAGCACGGCATTTTTTCTGGGGCTAGTCCCCCCCTCAATTCCCCAATTCTCCCCGAGATTTGCCAGCCACAACCTGCAATGGGCGTTGAACGATCAACGTCGGGGCAATACTTTTATTTTTGATAGTTGTCTCTCTGTTGAACATTTTGGGACAAATGTGAAATGGGGTTATCTATTTGTCCTAGGGGATTTTCTTCATTTCTCAGAACTCTTTAAGTTATATTTTTTGTTTTTGTTGCTGTAATTGACACATTTTTGACGTTGGCGGTTATGTCATCCGCAATCCGAGATCCCCAGACCCAGAAAACCCAACCCGAGCCCGTATCCGAATCGGAATCAAGACGCAAGTAACATCAGCTAAAAGCCCCCCTTCAATCGTGTCATGCATTCCCATTTCCATTTCCATTTGCATTTCCATTTGCATTTGCATCATTCCATATTCATTTATGCACACATTGTTGTAATAATTTAATATTTAAACAATATTATTATTTCAGCTTCTTCCAGGCAGGCAGGCACACAGCCACAGATTCGTTTATGGATATCTGACAAATGCTTTATTTGGTGTTTATTGTTTCACCTCGCCATAATACCCTAACCCCAAATAAGGGCAACCCGCAATGACGATGACGCTCCGCTGACGTTTTTCTCCTTTTTTTTTTTTTGTTTGTTTCATCCCAAGGGTGAATACGCAACGGAGCATTGGGGATAAGGATTAGGATTTAGATCGGAAAATACATATTTTCTAATGGAAAACTTCACAGAGAGAGAAAACAAACTTTCCACAAAACTGTTCTGTGGGAATTTCAGATATTCAAGTCTAAAAAATACTTTAAATTTTTAGCAAGATAGAAATTTAAAGATTTTACAAAAACAAAAAACTTTACAGCTAAAATAAAAAAACTTCATTAAAGACTTGCCAAAATATAAATTCAAAGTTATTAGATATTTTTAAAGAAATTAAATCCCTGAAACAACATATTAAGTAAGAGCATTACCACGTCGTTTTGCTTTTACCTGGCACTCTCCATCAACTTCTTCTTTTTCTGCATCTTCTTTCTCCCCTTCCCCTTCCTTGTGGCGCTGTTATCATGCCGCCGCTTGCAAGGTAAGCTGCAACGCCCACAACAACCCATTTCGGCTACCCAGAGGCGTTAAATGCATCTCCCGCTCCCTCTTTCTTACTCTATACTCCTCCCCTTCCTCCATATACCATAAACCCTTTCCCTGCCTCCTCTCAGCTGTGTGTGTGTGCTACCCACGAAGTTGAAGCTTACTTTAGGCCTTGGTTTCACTTTGGCCGCAAGCAGCGGCAGTTGGAGCTGCGCTTAGAACCGAAGCTTATACAGCCATGGTCAAAATAGTAGCATCAGCAGTTAATAAATTTATAAGTGGTAAAATTTGTATTAATATTTTGTAGGAATCTAAAATTTAGAGTCTGAATATACGCAAGAAATTATAAGAAAATGCATTGGAATGCGTATTTTGTTTTTGTATTTTTTTTTTACTATTTTGCTCACCGCTGCTGTATGTAACACTGTGCGTCTGTTGTTTTTGTTTGTTTTGCTTCTTCTGAATCTGAATCTGAATAATGCATTCAGAGTGCAGGCGCGCGACACAGACAGACAGCGAAAGAAAAAGAAAGAGTAGGAGAGAGCATCATGAATATTTGATGGTCGGCAGGCAGCATCACATTTTCACTTTCGAAATTCGACAGTTGCCGGATTGGCGCGTATTGTAGGTGGGAAAGAGATAGCATGGAAATAGTTATTATGACATAAAAAACAACACAAAAAAAAACTTTCTTGCATCAACAGCGCTTGGCTCGTGCCACTTGTTGTGGTTGTGGCAGGCGGCAAGTGCAAGTGCATTTTGTATGCATTAATCGATAAACATAAATAAAAATGCATGCAAATTTAAGGTCCTTTTAAATCCTGCTTCAATAAACAAGTGAAGCTTTAATTTAGTTGGCATCGTTTCCTTCTGCTACTTCTCTTTGCTTTGCTTTTCTTTTACATTTTGTTCTACTTCTTTTCTCTAGCCTAGTGCCTCGACATCCGCATCCGTATCTTCAGAGTCAAGTGTCGAACCGCAATTAACATGACTTTAGCTTCGCGTTCTCTTCCTCTTAGCACTTCTCTTCCTCTTGCCTCTCCCACTTTCCTAACTTCCCTGTCTTGTTCTTAACTGAATAAAGCTAAAGGACAGAAAGAGATGGAAAGTGGGTCGACCTGTGACCCCCCACCCTCCCACTCAATCTAGCAACGCCTCCCCCTTCCTTCATATTGCAAATACGTGACGATGATGCGATATCCACACACACACACACACACTCATATAAAGGTGAAAGAATAACAAGAAGAAGATACAGCAGAAGAAAGGCGTAAGAGAGAACTTTCGTTGATGTGTATGTGTGTGGGGGTGTGCGTGCATGCGTTACAGGTGCACCGCAGGCTTTTCAGTTACGTTAGCCGTCACGTAATTAGCTTAGATTTTTGCTCTTTTCTTTTGGCGCTTTCTGCCTGTTCACAAAATGTGTGTCAATATGGCGTTAATAACATTACATGACAAACTGAAAGCACTTTGCAGAAAAGAAAAAGAAAAAAATCAGCAACTGCAACAACAGAAAAGATACGCTGTCGCATTATACCACCATAACACCGGCGGCTGGCGACGTAAGCGCGGGCGGCGTCAACGTTAACGTCAACGTCAGCGCAGCGTATTTTTTTGCTTCCGCAAAAAAGCAAAAATTAAATAAAACAAAATTAAAGCGCACACCGAAATAACAGCAGCAGCCAAATAATAAATAAAATGGCATTGCACAAAAAAACAAACTCGAAAAAAATTGGGGAGAAACAAAACGAAAACACACAAACCACAAAAAAATACGAAACAGAAAAATAAGTTAATAATACAGTGGAACACGCAAAAAGCAACAAACTGATGGATTGGAAACATTTTTCTTAATTTTTTTATATGTGCATAAAAAAGGTTTTGTTTTGGAAACTATTTTAAAAATTCCCTAGTTTTTCTTTTCGAATTTTCAAGTTTAGTTTAGGTATTGGTTTTGAGATTGAAAGTTAATTTAAGAAATTCCCATATTTTCTTGAAAGTCCCAGTACTTAAAGAATATTTTTTATATATATTATATGCATATATCTAATATATCCACAAAAACAAACACTGTGCTATTTACATTGGCAATTACTCAAGCATCTGTGGATTCCTTTTGGAGTTTTGCTAAGCGGATTTGCCGCTGTTTCAACTGTTTATTTTTTGCTGTTTTTTTTTGCCACCAACTGACTGACTGCCAGTCAGCGATTGATTGGCCCCGCAAGGAGGACCAACGAGACGGGGGAGCTCCCCCCAAAGCTCAATCACAAAACTGTCCGCGGCCCATTCACAATCGAAAAATCATATTTCTTCAGCGGCTTTGTATCTTTGTATCTTTTTATCTTTGTATCTCTGCGAAGTTTTGGGCTTGTCTCTTTGGGTTCAAGGTTCTCCCATGGCGATGACTTCCTACCATATATATGTACATATATAATGCCATATTTATACTACTATACTATATATATATACTTCTTTGGCAATGATAGATCGATCGCTTCGCTTGCAAATGATTTCTGCACAAAGCAGCGGCGTCGGTGGCGGCAATGATCGATCTACAGCGAAGTTCACCTGCTCTCGGAGGTCTTTTGATCTTTTGGTAACGGTATTTCCATAATGCCCATAGAAGGCGTTCTTGATAGCCGTCTCCGCTTTGGTCTAGAGTACATTTGCTGTGTGTGGGAAAAACTTCATGGCAGCGACCCTGGAGATTTCGATAGGAACAGCAGCGATAGAACAGCGAATGGATGAGATCACTCCAAGTGCGATTATCGATGACAGGTTCTTCGCACTTTTGTTTATATATATTTTTAAATCCATAAATAATAAATAATAGTACAAAATAATAGAGAGATTTCAATAGCCAAAAGCTATAAAAATGTCGATGACATCAGCAATAAAAATTCAAAACGAGAATAAAAACCAAATTTTAAATAATAATTATCTTAAGATAATTAATATAATAAAAAGGGTAAATCTCTATATTTTATAGATCCAAATAGAATAAGTAGGAACACAAATATGTAAAAAAGACGAGTGATAAATTTATCCATGAGAATTAAACTTAAAATGAAATTAATAAATGAATATTAATATTAAATATTCAAATATTATAATAGAAAATATATATTTTTGAAAACTAAAAATTAATAATAGATTTATTGATAATTAGAAAATATTAAAATATCAAATATTCCTTAAAAGATTTTAAGATAATAAAAATTAACTCAGGACTTTAACTAAATATGAACAATTTAGACTATAAAAATCCTTGTTATTGGTATTGCCAATAGCCCAGAAATTAGCAGAAAATTAAAAAAATATACGCTTGACTTGAATCCAATTGGGAATGAACAACAAGTGGGGTGTAATCCGAGTAAGTAACTCTCTCAATCCAATTAACCCAGTAAGGAGCTAGCGTTATTGTTTAGTTTTATTTTCTGAAAACCATATGTTGAAAACAATCAAGTGTTTGTGATTTCACATGAAAACTATTTTCCCTCGTTAACTACTCACAAGACAATACAAACAATATAACAAAAATTTGAACAAAAACATATTTCTATTATAAGATTTAATTACAGAAAATAAATTGATCAGATTTTAGGGCTTTTAGTATCAGGAAAAGAGGGTTCAAGCTTTTTTTTAACTATTTAAAAAGAGAAAGAATTTAATTTATTTCCGATTTAAAATAAGAAAAAATAAGTACTAATTTAAATGTATTTGGCAAACTTTTTCAGATCAAAATTAATTCCGAAATGAATGGATATTATGTAAATTACTAATTTGATTAATGTAATTAACTGTATTTTTACTAATGCTACCTTTTTGCACATCTTTTACTTAATTGCCAACATAAAAGCGTCATTAATTTGGCTAAATACCTTTAACATTTAATAGACGTTACTTCCTTAAATGGCCCCCCGCTTGATAATGATAATGATCGAGCTAATTTTTGGTCTTAACTCCCAAGTTCTCTATAAGGTCAGGTGGCTGCTTCTGCTGTATTTATTTCCCACTGGATCTCAGAGAGAGAAAGAAAATAAAAGGGCGGGACAAAAGGGAAACTCAAAGAAAACAATACAAAATCCGGCTAGATGGGCATTTTGGATATAGCCAAAAGTGGCAGAATTCGATGGCAAAAAGCCCAAGAAACTGTAAAAAAAAACACAACACAAGAAAAAAAAAACAACAAACAAACCGAACTGGTTTGTTGGCCAAAGCCAAAACGAATTTTGAATGTGGGTGAAGTTGTTAAAAAATGTGGCAAACGCAACGCAGCAGCAGCGGCAGCAATCGAGGTTAGCCAGAGAGCTATATACCTTTGCTTACTTTGAGCATATTTAGTTATAAACTTGAATTTAGACTCTGGCCAAATTAGAGTCCGATCTAAAGTGAGAGCTGGCCGCGAGTACAAGTATCTAAAGATACAGATACAGATACAGATACAGATACAGATACAGATGGAGATACAGAGATATACGGCCACGAAGTCCGAACTCAGAACAAGCCACCAAAATGTCGAGATCTCTGTTTGTCGCGCTTGTCCAATTTGTCCGATTTGGTGTGTTTCCTGTTTCCAATTGCCAAAAACATAAGAAAACAAAACAAAAAAAAAGCAAGAAAAAACCAAAAAGCCAAGAGACACGAGAAAAGCATTACGGATTTCTATTGCTGTTTTTTTGGCCAGCAGATTATTACCAATACCCATTAACCGATATTATCTGGTGATATATAAGCCAAAAAGGCCTCAAGTTGAACCGATTCTCGTTGAACTTTATATTCATTTATATATTTTGTTACTTTTTCTTACATTCTGGTGAAAATTCGTGGAAAATCTATCAACAAACTCTATAAGAAGAACGTTCTTAAACTCTTTAAGACTAATAATTTTCTGATAATTTCTAAAAAAGTAAACAATAATTACTAAATGTGTTATTTAATATATATATTTTAAATATCAAAAATTGTAGAACGTTTAAATATTATCATCCCAATAAATATTTAAAATAGTTATGCTATTTATTTAAAATTTATTTTATTATTTTTCAGATATATACAAAAATTATGTTTTCGATTTACATATTCGTATTTTCGTCAAAATATATATTTATCCTTATAAAAATTAGGGATAACTTTCCAAAAAAAACAACAAAAAAAACGTAGAAAACTATGCTTCAATATTTCCTTGTATACTTTTTGAACCTGTTTTTAATTAATTTGAAAACCCTATAATATTAATTTCTAACTATATTAATGACCATTTTTGTAGACTTAATTGATCTTGAGGAAATGTGAAAAAAATCTCAACTAATCCCGGTTTTGGTTAATTTCCGTTTTGGCAGCGATTCCTGGCCAGTGAGTCAGTCGCCGTGGATCACGGATCACGGATCACGATATCCCCTTACGAGATCATCACGGACAACTTATGATGCGTGTTGGCTGGCGCTTGGCTGGGATCACCTCAGCGAATCTACGGATCGTGCAAATTGCCTGGCCATGCCAGGGTCTATTTGGCTATTTGTCCACTTTTGGCCAACAAAAAAAAAGAAAAGGAAAGAAAAGCAACTAGCTTTGTGTGTGTGTGTAAATACGGAACATATGTAAATATTAATTTTATTAAGCAAACGTGACGGCGAGATCGCGGCTTAACTTGGACGCCGCTGACACGACAACCCACGCCACTGCCGCTGTTTTCTTATTTGGCTTTTCAATTCACAAAAAAAAAAAAATAGAGTTTGTTCGGTTCGCTCGGCTTTTGTTTTTTAGTTTTAGGTTTTTCATATTTTTTATTTTTAGTTTTTTCTTTATATATATATATTTTTTTTTTACATTTTTTCTCGGTCGGCCCTGACTGAAGTTGACAGTTTGCCATCACTCACCACGCATCCCGTGCGTGGGAACCACCTGAGCTGGCCACGGGAATGGAGTTTGGATTTAAAAAAAAATAATAATAATCTGTTGAAGTTGTCTGATCTCCCAGCTAATTTGGCTTTTTGTGTCCTTTGTATAACCAGTTGCTAGTTTGCTTAGTGTGTCCTTGCTGATAATTGGTATTGATATTGGTTTAAAATACTTAAAAAAAAGTCCATAGATGACCCAAGGCTTATGAATAATCACTGATACTTAATATTATTTAAAGAAATCCATATCATAAAGATTTTTCTAAAAATCATTCAATAAACTCTCTTTCTTTTTCATTTTTCATCACAGTGCAATTGAAATAATTGTCTCGATGACTCACTATCCCCCAAAACGATCGATTGTTTTGATCGATTGCCTTTTTTGGCCAGTGTTTTTTTTTTTTTTTTGAGCTAGAAGAAGCTGGGCTCTAAATCGACTAAATGAAAAACAATAAAATTATATTTATAGTTATTTTTATTTATATTAAAAAACTTCTTAAACTTAATAAAAAAAACACTTTACCAATTAAGTTTGTTTTTATATATATTTTTTTTTTTTATTTTAACACAAAGCTTCGTAATAAATGGTTTACAACAAATAAACAATAACAAAACAAAAGACTTGGGCAACGAACTTGATTGCAGAACTAAATAGCTAACAGCTTTTGCAGTCAAGTTCGTTGCCGAAGTCTTTTGTTTGCTATGTTTTTTATTTGTTTGTAATTAAAAGTTTTGTGTTAAAATAAACTAAAATTAAATACAAATAATTGATAATTTGTTTTATTTAGTTTAATGAATTATTTTCAACTTTCAAATTTCAAAATAAAAAAAATTCTGCCCCCGTAATCGCTGACCTTTTTCGATTCTAAATATAGCAAGGAAGTAGTGGTTCCTCTCAGTATTGATCGCTGCCGATCGTGAACGGCGCTTGTCACGCTTTCTGCCATCCCTAGAATGGTCATAACTATTTGCAGTCGTTGTCCGGAAAAACGTAGCTCCAGCTCTCAGACCCAGACTCGGACTCGGACTTCAGCTTAAACTCACACACACCCCAAGGAGCTCAAATTAGTCAGCGACACTCCATAAATCAGGCGCACTCGCCGAAAACAATCGAGAGTTCCAGTGCCCAGGTCCCCGGACCATGTCCAGCTCCGCTTGGGACAGCTGCCAATGTCTTTGGGGTCCAAGCGATTAGCATACAATTTGTGGTGGAGAGGGGGTGCTGCGGGGTTCTGGGTTCGGAGGGGCAGAGAGTGTGGGGCCAACACTCGCAGCCATAAATAATAATCGCTTTGGGGCATGAAGTCGGCGGTAGTTGTTACACCAAAAGAAATGATTCTGAAGTGTTATTACTTAGCTTAATTTATGTGAATTTGGTTATTGAATTTTGAAATCAAGATTTATAATAAATTCAAAAAATAATTAATTTAAAAAAGAATATTAATAAAAACTGAGCGAACTTATCAAAATTTATATTTATAGAAAATAAACAATACTTTTAATACAGAGGTATAGAAAAAAATGAAATTAAATTAATTAAATTAAAATTTCAAATTAAAATATAAACAATAAACTCTCCTATTTTTAAAACAAAAATACAATTTCAGATTGAGATTTTTGTTTCTGTGTAAGATCTGAAGTTTGCAGTTTTTTTTTTTTGGGAGTCAAGAGTTGGGAGTTAAAAGTTGGGAGTTTTCTTTTTCGTTTTTTTTTGGCTGCCAGTTGGCTTCGTTCCCCGCCGCCTGCCAGTTGTCGGTACAAATTGCACCGTTAATAAAGTCAAAATCGGATTAGACACGGCCCGACCGCCCCTTTTTATTTTTTTTTCTGCCTTATTTCTTTATTTTTATTTAAGTTTTTTTTTTGTTTTTGTTTTGGGTGGACAAAAAGTCAGCTGCAAGCCAAAACCAAGCCACCTGTGTTGGCCACGCGGACAGATATCGGGCGGTGATATAGCATAGCGATATATGCATATATATATCTAACTGAAACTGTAACTGAAACTGGAAATCAAATGGTCAACACAATAAATTCAACTCTAATGAATTTTGATTCATTTCCATTTGCTTTTGGCGCAAACAACTAAATAACTCCCGGTGATTGGGAACGTGGAATATATATATATTTAACTTGGATAATACCGAACACTGACCAGTGACCCATATATGTCACACGAATTGTACAATAGGTGGGCAATATTTTCATGGGGGTTTCTTGGATTTTTTCCTGTTTATTTTTTCTTGGTTATTTATTAAAGTAAAATTTACCTAAGGTTATGAATATATAATAAATAATAATAAAGTATTATTTTATCAGGTATTATTATTTATCGATGCAGCTAATGGATTCATAAAATATTATTTCGAATATCTGATAGATGGAGAATTGTCTTTGATATAAATAAATGAAATTTTTGAATACAAAAATTCTACAATTTCAATTTAAATACTTTAATTAATTCATATAATATATAAATAAATTAATATAATTAATTTAATTCACTTCTTTACCTATTAAATTAATTTGAATATCCAATTATTGACTATTATTTCAAATATTTAATAGATATTTTCTGATGATAGTCTTGTAAATATTTATATTTATAGCCGAATAATGTTGAATATCTAAAAATCTTAAATCTTAAATCAAGAAAATAATAAAATATATATTATTAACCCACACAACATAAAAATGTCCCCTCATCTGGTGTGTAAATGATGTCCTTTATTGGGCTAATAATATAAAAGATTTTCTTGGAGTTGGTTTCGACGTCTTCTACTTGCCCCAGGATTCGATGATATATAATGGGTGTATTTTGAGGAAATGTATTTTCCAGTATAGTCGGGATTCCTTCAAAGGACCTGAAGGAGCTCCCCTCTAACGATGACCCTTGCGTAAACGACTGAGACGACGTAGCTGGGCGCGACGACGATTACGCATACGTTTGCGCCTGGCCTTGGCCTCTTCGGCGGCTTCTTCATCCACTACGCCTCCGTCTCGCTGTCTTCCAGCACGTCCTCCTCTGGCCTCCTTTGCCATGACCATATCACGCAAATCCGGCTCCACATGCTGCTCCATCTTCACCAGATGATGGACCAGCGAACGGGCCAACCGTTCATCTTCGCTGGTAAAGAAACTAATGCACACAGAGTCCTTGGTGCAAAGGGTCGCTATCTTGGCCATGCGGCGTATATAATTCTCCAGGGATTCGGGAAAATCATAATTGATCACATAACGGATGACGGGCAATTCCATGCCGCAGGCATTTAGATCTGTTGTAAACAGGATGTTGCAGGTGTTGAGCCGAAACTGACGCAGCGACTCATCCCGTTCGGTGGAAGTGCGACCACTGTGGATGCCATTGCAGTGGACAAAGACTCGAACGAAGGTAACCAGCTGGTCGACACTGCAACGTCGCTGGACAAAGACCAAGACCTTGCCGGGATTATCGCTGGCATCATAGATTGTGGTCAGTTCCTCCTTCAGGCGTTCCAGCTTGCTGCTCTCCTCGATAATCCGTATACGCTGCTCAATGGACGCGGAGAGGCGTGTGGCAGAGACTATATCGATGTTGGCCACCTCGCCGACACGAACCATGGTATATTTGCCCATATAGCGACGGGCAATGCGCTGAACGCCTGGGGGCCAGCCATAAGAAGTGGCCACCAGCTGGGTATCCGGACGCAGCAGCTGGATAATGCGCACCATCTGACCCTCTAGGCCAACCTCCAGCATTCGATCGACGCCATCAATTACCACATACATGCAACGATGCAGATCCATCAACGGCGGTGCACCGTCCTCGTTATTCTTGTCCAGGATGTGCAGGATGCGGCTGGGTGTGGATACCAACAAATCACAGCCCAGGGTAAGGGATTCCATGACAATGGGTTGACGGTGGGCGGGTCCGGCAATGCAGGAGCTTCGCATTCCGGGAAATGCAAAGGTATCCACCGTCTGGTACAGCTTTATCGCCGCATCGCGTGATGTCACCAGCAGCAGGACCAAGGGCCCAGCTATCGATATGGTTTGGCGGTTATGAAAAATGTAATGGATGGCGGGCAGCAGGTAGGCCAGACTCTGGCCGGTACCCGGATTGGAGATCATCATAACATTGCGGCCATCAATGGCCAAGGGCCAGACTTGGGCCTGAACGGGTGAGAATTCAGCATAGCCGCGTTGCTCTATCTGACGGCGGGTGAAGTCGGGAAGGCCAACGTTTCGGAAACTGGTCACTGGCCACGGCATTGGGCGGTTATCCGAACTGGCAACATTGATATGATAGCGATGACGGTACAATTCCACTGCTCTCGGTGTGTCCAATGGTTGGGAGAAGCGGCAATTGGAGAAGAGGACTGACTCTGGGTGGGAGACGGAGAGGCAACGAGAGCGGGAACGGGAACGGGCGCGGGAACGGGAACGGGAGCGGGATGAGCTGGATGTGCCCGAGGAGCTGGATAAGTCATCATCATTATCATCCTTGGCAGGATAAAAGCGTGGTGGTGGTGCCTGTGGTGTACGGCTGCGGGTCCTCTGCCTTAAGTAAACCCGGCGACTGCTGCCATGGACATTCGTTGTCCTCTCATCTGGGACAGGACAGCGGCTGCTCTTGCTCCGACTGCGGCTCCTGCTGCCCCTCGCTAGCTTGACCACGGCCACACTTCTCAGGGGACTGCGACTGCGAAACTGGCGCCGGTCGGTACTCGGGGAATAGTGGCTCCAAGTCATGGAGTGCGAGTAGGCTTTGGTTCTGCCAGTCCTGGCACGAGAAGAGAAGGCTGGTGATGCCAATCCAGATGGCAATGGAGATAACGAGCCTGAACGAGATTTCGTTTTTGAAGGCAAACCCGATCTGGATGGCGTTGAATCTGAGGATGAGGAGGCCTTAGCTTTGCCTTTGGCCACTTTACCTTCCTTAGGGATGCTGGCACAATCCTCGTCAGACGTCGAAGAAGAAGAGGTCCGGGAGGTGGGCTCGTCCGAGCTGCTATCGTCATCGGTGGAGGAGCTGTTTCCGCTGCTGGCACTACGCTCACGGGCCCAGCGGCGCTGCCTGTGTGCCTTACGCTTCCTGGAACGCGCCTGGGCAGGAGCAGGTTGGCGGGAGCAATGTGTCGCACCCTCAGGGGTCGACGGTGACTTGGAGGCGCGATCGGACATTGGAGACGTTTTTGTAATTGTTTTTCTTTTGGGTTTCGTCTTCTTGACAGGATTTTCTTCTTATTAGTTTTTCAGTTTTTTTTTTTGATACTGTAGCTGCCGCACTTAAATTCGTTCCTTGTTTTAATTGTAATTTTTTCTTCTCTTAAAGGGGCTTTTGACAGTTTGTGGGACTGCCAACGTCCTGAATATTTAAGAACAGAACTGACCACTTCACTGGGTGAGTTGAACAGAAGGCAACTCTAAGCAAACCGGGGAAGGCAACTCTAGGAAAACTTTTTAAACTAATATGACTTATTTATTTTATTATTAAAAAATAGACTTGACTAATAAAATAAATAATATTTCAAATAAAAACTATTTAAATACAATTTCTCAAATATTGTCTTTAATTATATCGATATCGTCATAACGTTTTTGGTTTTTTGCAATATTATTTATCGTTATATCAAATTTAATGATATTTTAGAAGTGCTATTATTTGATATTTGTCGATATTTAACATATCAATTATATCAAATCGAACAAATTATTATTTTTTTTAATATAATTTAGTCTTTTAAATTTAAACAAGTACTTTTTTTCTTGAACCCCCCAAATATCTACGGAAATAAGGCATATCTTTAGCCCCGTTTTGGCTTATCTACGGCTATAATTGGTTGGTCAATTAAAAGCCTTTCAGTGGTCAGTGGGAGCTTTTTGGTTTTTTTTTTTTATATATATGTATATAAATATATTTTTGTGTTTATCAAATTCAATTAGCCGAAGCAAGCGGCACATAAGGCGGAAAACACTCGGCAACAAAGTTGCAACACACAAAATTAAATGCGAAATACATAAAAACTCGATGCACTTTATGCGATAGAGTTCTAACTATAGAAAAATCCGTATAATTAACTAGATAAATTGGCAAGCAATTGGCTTGTACAGATCGTTAAGACAATTCGCTAATGATCTGCCAAGACGACGGACGGCTAACGATCTCTCAGCCGCTCCTTCTCCTTCTCCTGCTTTTTGGCTAATTGGCCCCCCTGAAAGTGGCCATCAAAGTGGTAATTACGATAGTCGTCGTTTCGTAGGAACCGCGATGAAGACATCACAGAACAGCAGCAGCAGCAGCATTGCAGCTCCCGAGAAGGGTACTGCTTCCAGCTGTCTTATATATTCTTCTTAGTGTTGCTTTTGTTTTTTGGGAGTTTCAATTAAAGTTCCATTAACGCTTCGCGACACACACAATTATTAAAAATTATATTTATGCTTATGACATTTCCGGCAGAAAGGCAACTCCACCTCCTTTCAGATTTCCCTGGCCGCGTCTCTCGTGAGTCATTTTCATTTATTTCGAGACAGCGTCAGACGACAGAAGATCAAAGCGGCATATCCATCACCATATCGAGCACTCGCCGAGGCATCTGGATAGGATAGTGCTCAGGATAGGGATCAGGAGGGGAGTTGCCTGTGTACAGGTGCAGACGCTGTGTGGGCTCACAGGTAGTAAAGGGACTCCTCTGACACGGTAATCAAATAATATTATAAATAATAAATCATTATATTGAATATTACATATATTAAAGTATATATTTCAATATTTTAGGTAATTAATAAACATACCTAATAAATATCATATATAATTAATTATTGTAATAATGATCTCATATAATAATTTAATATTAAGTATGTATCCCTTTTATACATAATAAATAAATAAATAAAAGAAAAAATTGTAAATGTTATGAAAAATTAAATTTCAATAATAATTACGTGGATTTCCAACACGGTTTGTGGTTTTATCATTTTTGATTTTGCGACTTATAGGATTGCAAATTTAAATATTTTCTTTTAAAAAATATTTATACATAAATAAATGAAATATTAATAAATAGATAAATGTAATATTGGGTATATATACATGTATCCAATAAAAAATTCTAATTTATATAAATAATGTATAAAAATGATAATGAAAATAAAACAAATATATTTGATTTTATGAATTTTAATCTTATTTAAAGCCGGTTGTAAAATTTAAAATCAACTACAAAATCTATTTAATTTTTAATTCATAAAAATTACTATACACTCCATATTTTCTACTTTAAAAGCCTGATAAAGGGTTAGGTTACGATGAAAATTCTCTCAAAACCCTGGATTCTTTTGGCCAAAATAATCACACACACACACACACACACAGAAAACTCCGAACTCCTTTGCTCACAGCAGGAGATCTCTCCTTGTTTTTTTTTTTTGTTTTTATGGGAAAGACAAGGAAAGGAAGGCGCATACGAATCCGATCTTGTGGCCGATACGGATCCCCACAAACTGCTACATCGGGCCAACACAACAACAATAATAATAACAACTACAAAAACAACAACAACAAGTCAAGACAAATTGTCTACGGGTTGAGGTCTTGCTATTGGCCTCCAGCGTGACGATGTCGGGTGCTACTGGCGCCACTCAGCGCCAAGAAAACCAAGAAAAAACCAAAGAAAAAACAAAGAAAAACTGAGAAAAACACAGCGGAACAGCGAGGGCCACAAGGGAGGAGGTGGAAGATGTGGGACCAGGTGAGGATTGGGCGCATAAAACAGAGGCAAAGGCACAGGCTGGGGCAGACGCAGAGGTTGGGGCCGGGGGACTGTGGTTATGGCATGTGCCACCAAAAAAAAACCAAAACCAAACCAAGCATTCTGTCTGCGAATTGGTTTGTGATTTCAAAAGTCTCCTTTTTATTAGGTATTTAGTTAGAAAATTTATATAAAAATATTTTTCTTGAGAGAAACTATTGAAAAACGAGCATTAAATGCTAAGCTGGGAAGCCTGGCCACAAATAAGCATGGAAAATAATTTATTTTTATAAAAGTTTGCAGAAATTTGTTTAACCGAATTTTAATTCTAAACATAAGAAGGATTTAAAAAGAGAAGAATAGACAGTAAATGTTAACAACAATAAAAAAATCATCGGAAATCTATAAAAAAAAAACCTAAATATAAGACATAAAATTTGCATAAAAATTTATTTCTTTACAGAAACTATTTAATATAGAAATTTCAAGTGACAAAAATGGCTAATAAAAACCCAGCAGTAACCCTTTAACCTTAAAACCCTTTTCAGAAATTTGTTACAACAAATTGTTAAATGAACATAAAAAATAAAAGCTTTGTTTTTTTTTATTTAAATCTTTAAAACTAATGCCCTCTTTTTCCACCCATCTCATTTTTTTAAGGCTTCAATTATTTGTTTCTGTTAAACCCTTTTTCTAATTACTTTCAGCCCCCTTTTGCAGATATTTGCATTTATTTCTATTTATTAGCTTGGCTGCATTAGCCGAGTGCCTCATTTATGGCATAATGTGGTTCTGCCTGAACTCTGTTCTCGAAAACGCTTTTCAGTTAAGCAACCTGAGCCACCTGAGCGCTTTTGGCTCAATAAACCCCCCGAACCCCTTCTGAAGTGACCTCGTTTTCAGGTTGCTGCCTTTTCCTGGAGTGCCAGAGGAAAGGCTTTTAGCCAAGGCATACAAAAAGTATGAAATGAAAATCTGTGGAGCTCTCTTAGCACTCCCGTAAAGAGTTCATAAGGGGAAAAGTGTGAATTTTGTTATGGCTCTCTTTTCTATTTTTTATTCTCGATTTTTCCCGCCCATTTAAAGTTCATTTGCTTTTGAGCCACCTACCTTGCATAGGGCCACGCCCGTGTCCAAGCGATCCATAAAGTTCTCGGCATTGATGCTCAGCTCTGGATAGAGGGTGCTAAGCCACTCGGCGAGATCCTCCTTCATGGCCTCCAGATACTCCTCGCTGGACTTGAAGGGCCTATAAGGCCGTGCCTCCAACATGGCCATAATGTCGTTTTAGGGTTTTGTTTTGTTTTGTTTTTTAGGTAAATTTTTCTCCTTGGCTTTTTGCTTTTTGTTTATAAATTCTTCGTTGATTTCTTAATTTTTGTTTAGAATTCTTTTCTAGCAAAACTTCGTTGGATTTTCGTTAATATTCGGGGTCATTGCGTCTCTTGATTCGTTTCGAATTAATTCGTAAAGGTTTTTAGAGCTGTAATAGATAGAGTTGTAAGTTAGTTAAATGTTTATTTATAAATTAAATTGGAAATAAAATAAAATAGATTTCTAAAGAAAAGAACTTAATTGCAAGTTCTTTCTGTCTTGTTGATGGATGCCAGGCAGTTGCAGATTTTCCCGCAAAATGCCTAATAAATTATAAAAAAAAAATTAAAAAATAAATGTGTTTTTTTTTTTGTATTTTTGCACAAAATAATTCAACCCCGCAGAATACATGGAAAATAACAACAACGGCGAAAATTTATGATTGTGCCACTGCAGCTGACATAATTATGGGACACAAAACCGCAACGGCGGCAACAGAGACCGCCGCCAGCGGCAACAGCAGCAGCAGCAGCAACAACAAAAAGCACGGCTAAATCAATACACTGAGACAAATATCAGAAAGGGGGATTATTAATAAACATAAAACATAAAAAAAAAAATAACTTAATTCAATGCAATCAATACATTTTAGCTTAAAAACTATACAAACTCATATTAACTTTATTTTTTCCTAAGCAAAAACTTATATAAAATAAAGATGTGGTTTACAACCTTAAATTTGATTTGATTTTAAAATTAAAACCTCAAAGCTTCGCTTTTCTAAAGGGAAAACTACATAAAATTAGATTAAAAATAGATTTTAATATAAAAAGCTGCTTTTCCCCATGAATTTATGGCTAACAATTTCCCATTTAAAATTTATTAATACAAATGTGTTAATTTTGTGCAAATAATAAGTTTTAATTGAAATTTAAAAGCTAATTCTACATTTTGCCACAAAATTACTTAAATGGAATTTAAACTCTTTTAAAAAAAGTTATTAATTTGGATTTTTCAAGTGTATAAAAATAAAATCAATACATAAAACATAAAAGTGACTCGCGGCACAGTCGTCTGTCGGTTACTTGAAAAAGCCTCAGACTCAACTCAAACTCGGCAGCGGTACCTCCAACCTCTAAAGATTTGGTATTGGACTGGGACCGGGCGCCAGGTTAATGGCAGCATTCCGCTCATTAAAAAACTGGCACCTACGTTATATACTTATATAGATATATATATACATATATCCAGCCACTAATTAACGATGAACTGTGAACTTCGAGGTGGAAAGGAGAGAGATTAATGTCGGGACGTTTATGGAATTATTGTTGCATAAGGATGCCGCCAATAAAAAAAAACAGGATCCGTGACCTTGAACAAAGTAATGCCCCGCCCACTAAATTAATCCTGACCAGAGATTAAATTAACTGGAAATCGTAGTGGAAACTTTTTTAAATGAAAACTTGTAAAGAGAGACAGAGAGCTGTCAAAAAAGATAGCCAGTCTTAAGGTTTAAATAAGTGAGAATAATTTAATTCTAGAAAACATATGTGCCAGCTTAAGGCCTTTGTTATATGTATCATTCCCTTAAAAAGTTAATTAACTTTTATATACTTAATAAATAAAATAGTAATATTTTTAAAATGAAATCTAAACCATATTTGTATTATTTATGCCTGTTAATATTTTCTTAATCCTCTTTTTTTCTGTTGAAAAATATAAAATATAAAATAATATAAAATATAAAAATTGTAAGACCAATTGCAGAGATATACAAATCGAAGAAAACCACACTTTTCCGAAGCATTCTTCTTAGGGTTTTCCTCATCTATTGAGTTCAAATTTTATACCTTTTGTTTTTGGACTTTATGTTTATAAAGAACCCATCAGCTTTATAGCCTATATAAATCCCATAAAAACAATAAGCCAGGAATATACAAGGAGTTCACAAGGAATAAATCAGAAATAAATCTGCAATATGAGAGGAATATAACTGAAATATACCAGGAATTTTACCAGAAATATAAAAATAAAAAGCACCAAATTTTGTAAGAGAAATTTAGCAAAAGAAAAAAAGAAAATAAATCGTATTCATTGCTGTTTCTGTGTATTTAAATGTTTTAGTATAATTTTTTTTAGCATTAAATGCTTTTGTATTTCCCATTTTGTTGTTTATTTTGTTTTACCAATTTTACTGTATTTTTGTGTATTTAATTCAGCTTCGAATTGGTTGCATTAAGTGTGTTGCCTTGCGTAACCCCGATTGGCCGATGAGGCTCGAGGCTGGAGACTCTGGGCTCTGGTCTTAATTAAGGCGCAACAGCGTTTTATTTTTTTGGCCAACACTTACGTGCATGTTGGGGAATCCAAGTTGGATTTAGAGATTCAGAGATCGGACAAGTACAAAAGGCTGGCCATATGTGTGTGTGTTGGCTAATTTGTTTGGCCATTGATGAGGGACAAGCAAACGGATTGCCAACCCGACCCCGGGTGGTGCCCAAATTCGCATCTCATCTCCCCAGATTTCACTTTTACATATTTATATATACATATATTGCCTAGATCGATCAGTGGGTTCCAGTCACAATATTCACATGCCACGCCCCCCTGCTGACTGACTCAAGAAAAAAAAAAGAGTCGCAAAAACGCAAAAACGCAAAAAAAAAATACATTCGAGACAAACGAATATGCAAATGTTCGCTTCGCTGGCCTTTTGTTCGAATGATTAGCGGTATTTTTGAAAGTGAATTTAATTAAAAAAGTGCGCGCCAAGGCACAACAACACACATACATAGTTTGCATAGGATGCGTCTCCATATAAGACTAACATTCCATTCGCAATCTCTTTCTACTTCATTTAGGCAAGGCAAGTCTTTAATTTTTATTTTTCAGCCTTAATCAGTGCCTCTTATTTATAGTTTTGTGTGAAAACTATTGTGTAAAGTCAATAATGCCTTATCTAACCAAAAGTTAACAAATGATGCAATTGTATAAAAATAAACTATATAAAAAATATATATAGAGATAGCTAGGAAAGGTTCTCAAGTCGCCACTTTATTTATTAGCAAGAAAAGTATATTTTTAGAGTTGTAATAATTCCTAATTTAAGCTTTCAAGCTTTCTCTCTCTCTCTCTGAAAGGAAAAACAAACCCTAAATAAAAACCTTAAAAATCTCCCACTATTTCCCACAACTGCCAACTATTTTTTGTATTTCTTTTTTCTTTGTTTCTTTGTGTTTTTTTTTCACCTCCATTTCGACAAGTGTGAATTGCCGGAATGACAGTAAAAGTGATCGAGAGTGTGAAGCCGATAACAGCAATGGCTATAAAAACATTGAGTATGGAAAATATGTTATAAAAGTCGTTGTTGTTGTTATTGACTTTTTCAATTAACAATTACAAACGTCACAGAAAGATACACAGTTTGGCCTGCTGTTGCATTCGTATCTTTTGTATTTCGTATTTGGAGTTAAGAGTCATGCGATGGAGTTTCCCAACACCCAGAGGCAGGCCAGGGGAAAATATATACAAATATCTCGTATAAATCCTAGAAATATTTATTAAATTGCTGATAATATTTATAAATATAATAAAGTAAATAATTGATAATTAGCTTAGACGGATAATGTTTAAGTTTCAGATCAAAAAAAAAGGAAATAGGAATAGTTAACGAGATATCTATAGGTAAAAGTCGATGAGCAGTAAAGAAAAAGAGAGATATGGCTAAAAATAATTACTTAAATTCTTTTGTAACCACTTAAAATGGGTAAAATTGTCAATTAATTTATTTTAAATTTCAAACTTTCCGGAAACCCCATTTAATTAAAGCTAGAAAATTGATTTAGTAAACCAAAAAACCAATAAATACAAGTAATGCGCCTTATAGGGAATATTAACTGATTAAAAATGGCAACTAATTATCTAAGCTGTTTAAATGAATCTCCAAATTGCACCTTTTCCCCAGTGCCTTCCCCAAAAGGCTATCCTCAATCAACTCAATCACACAACTCAGTTCGCTCACTCCCCCTTCACACATCGTTCATACCCCATACATCTATATATATATATGTGTGCATATATCCCCCCCATTATACATTTTTCTTTGCCATGCCACCCAAAACGTTCAATGACACTTGAAGCGACAATCGAAACGATTTCATTTCGAGGCAACAACATTCAATGGGGAGTTTGCTTCACACTCCCACAAAATAAATAATAAAAAAAAAATCTAAAAAAGAAATAAATATACCCCCCATACATGGACGTACCGATATATGCAATCTGAACTTGATGCACTCGCATCTGTCAGAAAAATTTCAGTGTCGAATATGGGACCATGGGCCATGATTTTGACAGCATTTATGAGATGCAGTGCAGAGCTCTCGCTGTTGAGAGGTTCCCCGTTCCCCATTTCCCCTCAAAAAAAAGTATCTCGTTCAAGTGGCAAAGTTATTTTCACAAGTTATTATCTATCCATTTTTCCCATTTTTCAGCCATTGAGCCCGGCAACAACAATGGTAACACAAGCACTCCAAACGAGAAAAGGAGGTGAGTTTGCCGCCTCTCTTCCCCAAAAGAGTTTTCCCTCCTAAACCCCCTTTTTTTTTAGCTCTTTTGCCTACAACAAACACTCCTGCACTCCTTTTGTGGAGTCTCCGCCCTGCTTCCTTTGTCCGTGTTGATGCATTGTCATCCCCTGGCACATTCCATATCCGAAAAGCCCCTCCACAAGTACGATGATCATCATCATTGTCAGCCGTCAGGCGTCATGTCGCGCCGCGTCGCGGCATTGCCATAAATGTCAGCACTATATATCCCTATATATATATATATTCTGGCACCTCCTAGATTTTCTCCCTCCCACATTTCCTACCCCCTAGTTTTCCCTAGTCGTCGCTCATTTGGTTAAATGCACTTGGCGGAGGAGTTTCCTTTTTGTTTTTGTCTCCGTTCCATTTCGTGGCGGCATTCACGGCTAAAATCAATAGACCAAAGCCAGAGACAAAAGGCAAACCATGGCCAGTTTCTAGTTAAGAACATAAAATATATATATAAAGAAAAAATAAAGAAAAAATAAAAAAAAAATAAGAAACTATCATAGGGAAATTACTTGAACAGTGGTCAAGATCCAAACTGAATAATTAATAAGCTGTAACGTGGACAGAAAGAGAGAGAAAAATAAAACAACATTCAAACTGATTTATGCGACAAGATTTTTTAAACAACGAAAAAGCCACAACACAATATTTATGTCTTTTTTTCTTGCATATATTAATACATTTCAAGTTGAGCATACAACTCAAATATATGTTATTAGCTGGGGGATTAATTAATTTTGATTTGAAACAATATTTATGCCTCTGATTTGATTTAATATATTCATGAATTTCTTCATGGAATTTAAAGTTGGGGCAAAAGATCAGCTTTTATTATAATAATATATTGAAAAATATATCGAATATATGAAAAATATTGCACAGACATTTTAAGATATTAATCTTATCAATCAATCTTAAAATATTGATGAATGATATATCAAAATTATCACATAACTAAAATATAGAATTTGTAGGCAATGATTTTAAAATCCTATCCATGATATCATAGAACAGTATTTATTCTTATGATTTTATAAATGAATTTACTCATTCCGAAATGGAAAGCATAAATAACCTATAAAATATATAAAAAAAATTTTATAGAAAAACTTATAACTATAACTTTTTAGAAAATTATTATTTTTCACATATCAAGGATTATAGAACCACTGTCTTATATATGTATACTTTTTTTCTGCATATTTATTAGCTTGTTTGCATTGGGGACAGTTTTCTTTCATCGTATTTTTTTTATTATTTTTTTTGTGGAGTATCTCCTAGTGTATGTGTGTGGGAGGACGACGACCTTGGCGAAGCAGGCGAAGATTGTGAGGGAGGGGAAAGTAAGTATTAGTCTCAGCTGGCATCGGGCCAAAACTAAAGTTCACAAGTCTGACTCAACCAAAGCAAATGAGTTTTATAATAAATTAAAATGCTTATGCATTGCAGGCAAAGCGGGAAAAATAGAGTACCACCTAGCAATTTTTTTTTTCTCGAACCTTAAGTAGATCATGTGTTAACCTTCTGAAGCCGCTAATACAATTTGAAAGGGTAAGAAAAAAAAAACCAAAGAACTACACAAAGCCACAAAAACTTGTCTCAGAAATGTCCGCCTTTTTTTTGTGTAGAAAATGTCGCAGAAACTTAATTTACAATTTACTTTTTGCCTCCGTCTGAAACGAACAAAAAAAAGATACACAAACCAAGACAAAGCTGCGGACAAGCTAAGAATTCGAAACAAGAAACGCAACTTAAGCTCTGCGTAGGTTTCTTAAGTAACTTCAAATGTTTTGATTAGACTTTAAATGACAACAACAACAATGGACTTTAGCTCAAAGTCATTTGCGCAGTCGCAGTCGAAGTCGCTGTTAGCGTCTCAGTGGGGGCAGTGTGGGTTGCCCCCCTCCCTAGAAAAGAGGGGGGAAGTGAACGAGAGGAGAGAATATTGGGTTAACAGCTGAGAGAGTACTAACGGTAGTTAGTATCTGAATCTGAATTTACTTCCAGCCGTTTAAGCTAGCTGGTTTTCCAATAAACATTTAATATTTATGGATTATATATATATTTATTATATATTATTTTTATTATAGTATATTAAATATTACTTTCATTATATTATATTATATTTTTATTTGGATTATTCTATGTTATATATTTATATTAAATTTTTAATTAGATTATTATATATCATTTTTCAAATAATATTTCAATTTCAAATTAAAATTTTCAATTAATTTGAAATTTTCATAGACCAAAATGTAGAATTTATTCAACCAGACTTAAAAGCTAAATAAAAAAAAAATGCAAATAACCAAACTAACTAACTACAACTTCTAGTAGTGGTTTTACCGATAATATCTTATCTATTGATTCCATCAGTCAATGAGGGAAAGGGGAGGGGGGAATTGATTACTTGAAAGGTTTTTTCCCTATCTAAGACTCTCTAGGCAGCACCTTGCACCTTACTTACTTACTGGTAAATGCTATATGCTTATAGATATTTTATCTGTATATTTCAAGCTCTATGACGTAATGGTAGAGGGACTCTTTAAGAGATATGTATATATTTTGTTTCTATCTTGCCACGTTTTTAATATTTGCCTCCTTGTCTACCCCGCTGCTGGTCACCCTACCCCCCTCTCCATCTTGGTCTCTCCTTCCGCCCCGCCCACTGTCTGACTTTCATTAAGTATGGCTTTAAGTTGGCTTTTGTGTTTGTTGAGGCGACTGTTGCTTTTTGTTTTTTCTTTTTTGTTTTGCTTTGGGTGCCTGGCTCCGCTGATTCTACTTCAACCTGTTACAGTGGAGATTGCAAATATAGGATAAACTAATACTAAAGATTTATTAAAGCAAGAAAGCTGAATAAATATGAATTGATTGCGTATATAAAATATTTATTTTTAAGTAATAATTTTCAGTACATTTTTTATGTCTAAATCTTGGACAAGAAATTGAAAATTAATCAAAAATTCAACATATCGAACGCTTGCTGTACTTTTGTTTTTATTGTTGCCTGCGTATTCGTTCGTTGTTATTGTTTTTGCTGGCGAGATGCTGCAAAGTTCTCGCTGCTGCACAACGCAGGCCTTCTCTGTCTCTATCTCTCCCCTGCACACGCTTAGCTCACCTTTTGAAGTGGACCTGAAGCACAGCTTTCCCGCTCTCTGCTCTTGACCTTGAACTTGTGCCGGGTTTACTTTTGTTTTCTTTGGTCGCCTCGCCATCACTTATGAGTTTTTTTTATATTTATTTTTTTGTTTTTTTTGTTCCACACTTTTTGTGTGTCTTTATTGTTGCCTTTCTTTTCGGGCCAGGCCTAATCAGGCTTAATGCCGTCGCCATCTCACTTTGGGGGCAGGAAGAGAGACCTCTTCTGAGAATCGCACATCGAAAAGGGCAATTCTTTGGCATTTATGCAGAAATCTCAAAGCGGCTCGCTGTGTAATTTCCATATACTAAATTCCTATTGGGATTTCTTAAAGATTCTTAAAGATTCCCCAACAGTCTTTTTTGATTCTCAGAAGTTGTTGAATAGATATAAATATAGGATCAATCGAACCCACAAAATCTACAAATAATGACAAATGAAAACTAATATTTCAAAGGTTCTAATTTTCAAAATTCTGAGAATTGCAATTTTGTATTAAATCTTGGGGATTTCTTCTTAGTTCTTAGAAGATTTCGTATAAAAAAGATAAATCTACAAAAGTGACCAATAGTTTATACTAATAAACAGCTAATCTCAAAAATTTAAAAATTGCAAATCTTTAGGTTTTGTTAAGTGGCAAAGCTAAATTCCAATAAATTTCAGAAAAAAATATATATACAAAAAAAGTATAAATTGAACCCACAAATCTATAAATATTTAAAAACATTTTAAATCTCGAAACGTTTTGTCAAGTTCTTAAAATAAATTTAATGTTATATGTTGGCTTAGCAAATACAACAAAAGTCATAATAAAAAAAAACTGAAATGAAAAACTCCGTAACCTTGCTAAGAAACACAAAAACTAGTTGCAAAATAGTGGAAAAAAATGGCATTGACAGAGGTGTCAAAAAGGTTTCACCGATTAAACTACAACCTATTTGCACATTGTTAGCATAAAAGTAAATATGGTTAAAAGCACACTTTAACTTGGACAAAAACAAAACGTAATAAACAATTATATCATACGGCTTTTTACACCAAATATCACGTATTAGTGTTGAGAATTATTTTAGCATTAAATTAGAATTATTCAATTGGGGAAATATGTTATGTTTTTATCTTTTGACACACTGACTGAGAGGCTGGCTAGGATTACTCCTCCTGGGCCTGGTCCAGTGGGTTTTGCAGTGTGGGAGCTGTCCGGACGCGGGACTATCTAATGACAATTGACATTGGCCGAGCGACACAATTGCCACATATCCAGTGACAATATGGCCAAGAACAAAAGTGGCTGGCTGGCTGCTGCTGGCTGATTGAAATGGAAACCGAGACCGGACTGGAACGGAGCAGAGCGGACGGAGTACACATCTGTTGGACTAGACTAGACTATGTTATGGTTAAAACCGTAACCAGAACTCAATGTGGAACTTGAACTGGATCTGGGCCTGCACATAATTGGCAATTGTCCATCCCCGGGGGCCTTCATCTCCGTCTTCTCTCCAACTTCTAGCATCTCCGTTTCCATTGCCATTTCCATTACCATTACCATTACCATTACCATTTCCACTGGCTACGGCTTTGGCTTTGGCTTTGGCTTTAGCAGGTGAGAGTTATGCGTTGTTGTTAATTAGCCATTTAAGGCCCGGATCACCTGAGAGACCACCACCTGAGATCATCTCATAACGAGGTCAAGACGCATAGCACACAGCAGGAACCAGGCCACGACCATGGTTAAAGCCATATAACTGGAGCACTTGGTGGGGGTTACAACTGTCTAAGGGATTCCCTCTTTAGCCCTCTGGTAATTAATTCTTTTTTAGAAAATAACTGTGGGTTTCAGCTATCAGCACGAAACGCACTGTCCTCTTAAGACAGGCGACAGTCAAAGAAGAACTGCATTATTGATATGCAACACGCATGGCCATGGATCACTCCAATTTATGCATCGAATTTAACAAATCCCAAACTGCGGTACTTGGACTTTGTCGCGGCCAAAAGGCAGTGGGAGTGGGCCTATAGCTGGAACTGGAGCTGGAGCTGGAGCTGGGGCCCGACATTGAGGCGTTGATGTCAACGTGCCACCTCCATAAACAACTCAATTCGATCGTTAATACGAATACGAATGCGAATAATCGGTTCAATCAACTGTTGGAGCTGGGGATCAGGAGAGCTGAAGAGCTCCAACTGGAGCTGTTAGTGGAGCTGCTCCCCACTCCCTATGGCCGGCACGTGATCTGCAGACCAAATCTGAATGGAGAATTTATGAATGGAGCCAGTGCTTGAGCGAGTTTTGGTTTTGGTTTTTGGTTCACTTCAGTTCAGAGCCTAGGTTCTTGGCTGTGCGTGAGCGTGCGAACACTGAGAGAAAATGCTATATTTATATGCAGAAATAATTTCTAATTATAATAATATAATAATTATGAAACTACTTCAATATTTAGTTTATACATTTAAAAAACCCTGTTTAAATTTTTTAGTTTGTTAAATTTTTTGTTTTAGTTAAAACCAGTAGAAAAATATCCAAAATGGATTATAAATTATTGCTTATTAATTTTGGATTTGATTATATTTGGAAATGTGTTTCTTAATTTGTTTTAAAATCATTACATCAGTTTTTGGGCTAAAACCAATTGGAAAATGTATTGATTTTTATACAAAACTGCTGGAAAATGTAAATAAATATCTTTACTTGTATACAAATAAAAATTTTGTTATATTAATAAATATTTAATTAATTATAATGCCTTGTTTAAAAGAAATCTCATGCTTATGTTAAGAATTATATCGATTTATTGAGAAAAATCGTGAAAAAAAAAGATTTTTTTTAATGCACAAATTAATATTCACTATTCCTTTTATATAAATATATTTCCTTGTTTTAATTTAAGAGCTTTCTTAAATTATTATTAAATTTTCTTTCAATGTACTTTGAAAAGGAAGTTTCGCTTTCTACAGATGGCTTCTAGGAGGAGTCTGAGAGCTCTTCTTTGGGTTGAAGAAAACGGTTATTGTTGTTGACTGACTGAGTATCTAAGTATCTGAGTATCTGAGTATCTCCTTTTGTATCTGTGAAACGCTTGTATCTGTATCTGTATCTGTTTTGGCACGCATGTCGCGCAACATTGCTGCTGTCTGTCTGTCGTCGTCTGACGCATTTTGTCCGTACGTCCCTCTGTCTGTCTCTCTGGCTGTACTGTGCGTGGCTTAACAACTTGAAATTGTGGCATAAACACGTTCTACAATTTCCGGCATGAGTGTTGGGCGTTTTGTTGTTGCTCGTTTGCTCATTTTGCTGTTTTTTTTGTTTGTTTGTTGTCGCCGTTGTTTTTTGTTGTTGTTTATTGGGTTCCCATTGATCATCATTACCCGTGAACACAACAACACTATATAGATCTGAGATCGTGCAATCGTAAATCCTCAACTCAAAGCCGCTCTAACACTTTTCAGGCCACAAAAAAGAGTTCTCCCTCGAAGGAGGAGGGAGGGGGGAGGTGTGTGGTTGTGACCAAAAATATCCGCCTCCCTTGGGCTAATGTCAATGATCCATTCGAAATATATAGAAAAAAAAATAGAGAAGAAGACAGAGAGAGAGAAAGAAGCTATTTGGGAGTCTCGTTCCGTTCCCAGGGCTATTTATGGCTAACCTTGTGGCTCCAAAAAGGCAAAAACAGAAACAGCCTCTCCTCTCCCGCTGCAGGCGATATTTTTGGTGTCACATTTAGAACAATTAATTAGTGTTTTATCTTTGGTGTTTTGTTTTTGCTTTTTTTTTAGATACTCGACTTGAAAAACATCGATCGGTTGACCTTAGTCAGGGTCAGAGATATAGCTATAGATATAACTAGAGTACTAAACAGAGAAACAGAAAATCATAGCAAAAGTGCAAGCTTTATCATAAGAGGGAAATTGCATTTTACAAAAATTATTAAAGATATTAGGTTGGCAAATATCTCCCTTCCGCCTTTTTGTCTTTTGAACTTCGCGGCTATGTACAAAGCGCTACAGAGCTCGTATCTGGCCATAGTATACATCATTTGAAAGGTCTTGACATACCCTACAAAACGACGCTATGCATGATTAGTTTGGATATTTCGTTCAGTAGTTATAGACGCGTAAACATGGAGTTCACTAACGCCGAAATTCGCGCCATTTTAAAGTTTTCCTTCGTTAAAGGCAAATCCGCTAGATAAACGTTCCGTGAGATAAATGGTGTTTTGGGGGATGGTACTCTATCACTTCGAACCGCGGAGGAATGGTTTCGACGATTGACGGCCAGGAAGGTTTTGCTGTGTGTTTGGTGGGATTGGAAGGGAATCATGCACTATGAGCTGCACACTTCGTTGATGACTCGTCAGAAGCTACGGGAGCTCGGATGGGAGGTTTTATTGCATCCACCATATAGCCCGGACATAGCGCCAAGTGATTCCTGTCCATGACGAACGCCCTTGGTGGTGTAAAGTTGGACTGAAAAGAGGCTTGTGAAAAGTGGCTGTCTGAGTTCTTCGCAAATAGGGAGGGGGGCTTCTACGAGGGAGGTATTATGAAGTTGCCGTCTAGATGGAAACAGATTAACGAACAAAACGGCGCATATTTGACCTAAATCCGATCACTGTAACCTTTTTTATAAAGCATTGAATAAAGAGCAAAAAAGCGGAAGGGAGATATTTGACAACCTAATATTTTAATATTTATATTATTTATTATTTTTGATTAATATTTATTATTTTGTATTATTTTTTTATAATTTGATTTAGGTTAAATAATTGTTTATTATATATTTAATTCCAACAATTTATATTATTAAATGACAAACATAGAAAATTGTTGGATTTTCCGCTAGCCTTACTTGAAACTAAAATTGCCCTATTTTCCTTAAACAATTTAACATTTCAATTGTTTGCTTAATATTTCTACTCAATAAACACAGAATTTAAAGCTGCCATTGAGCTGGACAAAAATGAAAAAAAAATGCCCAAATACTAACGATTTAGGGCTCTGGTCAGTGGTCATGTGCGGCGCACTTCCCAAAATGGGATGGTTAACGAAAATTGAAAATAAATTTACTTTCGATTTCGCTTTAAATGAATTTATGACGTGGGCCCTTTGAAAGAGGCTAAGAGCAATTAAAAGTGATCAAGCTGCGACCCGCAATGCGATCGCCAAGACGAATCATTAACCCCCGCCGACGACGGCCAAAACAACAACATCATTTCGGTGATAATGATCCGGCAATCAAATAGACAGACGCAGAGACACAGAGGGCTTAAAACAAAGCCAAACTAGTGTGAATGCCAAAGTCATGTCAAATGGCCTAGACCAAAGACCAAACAGATATCAAAAGACCAAATACCAAATACCAAATCCCAGATCCAAGGCGCCACACAGAGACTCAATTTCGATATTTCGTAATTTACAAAAAACAAAAAAAAAAGGAGAAAAAATATATATATCTCAAGTGGATTGGAAACTGTCAAGAGAGCCCTCGAAATAAAAACACAGCAGGTGAGGTGAGGGCCTCTGTGCCGCTGCAATCAATTAGGTTTTTGATGAGCCCAAAAATTGAGTCCATTGCATGATCATTATACAAGATGATCGCATTATCAGCTCAACTTTGACACACTGGCAGCGCACAACTTACACGGATATATGTGTATATGGGGATATAGTTTGGACCTAGTGGGGGGCTCAATTAAGCGACATAATTGGATCCGCGCACGATCGATCGTTGGATGAAACCAGTTCCCCATTTTGGAGGAATCAATGTTGGAAGCCCAATTGATTTGGGAGAGACACTAATTAAAGACGAATTAGACGAACGATGAATGATTATTTTGTGAGCAAATTCAAGGGTTTTAAAGGAGATCCAGATTCTAGATCTAGACTAGTAAAGATATCGATAGGAAAGATCACAGATCAGGACACATTTTGAGTTTAATATTTTATCAAAAATATTTATAAGTATTATTACTTTCAATGATCGACATTTTAAATAACAAAAGTATCAAAAATATGGTAAACTTTCATTTATCCATAATAAAAATAATATATTTTACTATAGACTATAGATATTTACTATTATTCCTTGTTGAAGTCAACGGGAGTACATTTTTTTCTTTTTTTTTTTTTTTTTTTTTAAACAAGTTTGAGAGTTTCAAGTTACTTTAAATAATATTTAAATATTATTAAAAATATAAATAGCTTAAATCCCTATATAGAATGACTTTTAATTAATAATTTCCAACCAAATACAAGCTATTCCTCTGTTACCCCAATTTATGATGTTTTTCTTTTAGCAAAACCCTTCCCTCCCTTTTTGAAATCTCTTTCGATTTCGCCAAAGATCTCTATTTTTTCAAGGCTGACCCATAGCCAAGCTGCGATCTGCAATTGAATCGAGTTCATTGGCATCTGGTGGTCTCTTGTGTGCGAATTGATTCATTGATCAATGCTTTCAGCGCTCATTTATAACGCTTTCAAGGCGTTCCTTTCGCTCCAGTTACTCCCAGATACACACACACACACAAACACACATTGCACCCACGCCTCCCTCGCCAATCGATCTTTGGACTCTGGCTAACCATAGATCAGTTTGGCATTTCCGCATTGGCTATTTGAGCACTTGAAGTATAGTATCTCACAGGCCCTCGATCATTTACACATTTCGCATGCAAGGCAGCAGGCAACAGGCAGCAACGCCCAATGCATTATTTAAATCATCATTATTGTTATTATTATTATTTCTTATTATTATTATTATTAATGGTATTATTATTGTTCCGTCATATTTCACTTGCCGGCAAATAGCTAGAGAATCGTTAACGATCGGGTGACAGGAGGCGGCGACAACGATGTCGCCGAGACATTCTCGGCGGCGCCATCATCTCTTCTTCGCCCATTTTCATATCCATTTTTTTTTTTTCCCCGATAAAAATACTTTTGAATAAGAAATGTAAGATGCGAAATGCGAAATAAATGTGCCCAGCTAATCGATTAATTGCCACGGCTATTGAAGCTACGCTGAGAGAAAAAAAGTAGGAGGAATAGCATAGGTTTGCGTTTAAAAAAAAAGAAGTTAAATCTTGTTACTTTAGTATCAATTCTTTTTTTTTTTTTCTTTTTTACAAAAAAAAAGAAGGTTGCTGAGGAGAATGGTTGGCTTTCAGCTGAAACCACTTTGCCTTTGGAATTTTTTTTGGCATCTTGAAGTAAAGAAATATTTTTATATTTCTCTTCCATTTCCGTATAACTTTTTTTTTTTTTTTTGTTTTTCCGTCTACATAAGCACTCAGTGAACATGCTGTGTGTGTATGTGCCTCTACGGGAATACCGAAATCCCCGGAAGAAGTCAGGGGTAGCAAATAGCTCTCTCATTTTCTATGGGAAAATGTCGTTACGAATGTTCGACTTAGAATGGCCCAAACGAATTGCGTCTTGCCGATAAATTAACAATAGAATTCGCAACGCCCACAAAATGAGGCGGAACATTTACATGGGTATATACATATATATATATATATATATATATATAGAGCCAAAAAAGGATACGTATGGGCTACTGTAAAGGTGGATAAGAAACTAGAAAATTATAGGGGGATAAATGCTGCAAAAAGTCGATAAGGTAAATATGTTATTTCATATTAAAAAAAATTATGAGAAGTAAACCCAAGAGTTATTCCCTGAAAAGAAATTTATGAATAAGATTGAATTTGTAAAGAATTACCATAAAAAATGAGGAAATAGTATCTATGGGATATGAGTATAAAAATAAAGAATATTTTCTTAAATATTTTTATAAACAAAAACTAAAAGCCACCCTTAAAAAAAAAGAGTCTAAAAGTATTTAAAGAAATTTTTGAGGTATAAAATTCAGAGTCAATTTTATCTTAAAAATTCAAATATTGCAGCTTTATTTTATTATATTTTTTTCTAAATATAATAAACACTAAAATCTATTATTAACTCAACAAAAACCAAACTAAAGACCGAGAAAAACACAAGGAAATGAAAGAAAATGTAAGCTAAGGAGATTAGAGTAAACCAAGACACACTTCTTCCCTTAGGAAAATCCCCCTGGTTTTTCTCCTGCCTTTTCCCCCTCCTTCCTTCTTTCGCCTTATGTTGGTATCATCCTTTAGCCATATCTGTCTGTCAACAGGACGAAAAACAAAGACAGTTCCAGCCACCCCAAACCCCAAAGCCCGATGAGAGACCATAAACACTGTGCCGCCTTGCAACATGGCAACATGCAATGTGCAACCGGATGGAGCAACTGTACGATAAGGTAGTGGTGGGGAGAGGAGGGGGCATTTGGGGGCGATTACCGTTTGGGGAGGAGGAGGAAGAGGAGGTGCACAACACATCAACATTTATTGCACTTACTCACTTTAGTTTTGAGTTGTCGCCGCCGCTGCTGCTGCTGCTGTTATTCACTTGCCTCAGCAGCTAAATGGAATTATTTATGCAAATTTTATGCAATGCAATGCAAATGCAACTGCGAGTACCAGCAGCAGCAGCAGCAGCTAGCTTTCAAGAAGAAAAAGGCAGAAAACAAAAATGCATTTTTATATTGATAACAAGCATAAATCGGTGTGTGCCTCAGCGAGGGTGCAGTGATTGCTCCTGGGGATGCACATATATAGTGCATATATTGAGAGAAAACGTTTGATCAACAAAACAATATTTCCCATGTATCAAAAAAATATTTAATTCAATTTTAAAATATAAATATTATCGAAAAATATGTTTAAAATCCGATATATCCCACAAAATATATATTTATCGTTAAAAAATCGATTTTTTTTTAAAGCGTTTCGATTTAGATAACGTTTCAATAAATACAATATAGTTTTTTATAAATCGAGATTAAACTATTAAATATATATTAAAATGCAGTTAATAAAATAGAAATATTTTAAAACCTTATTTAAATGCTTTTATGAAAATTAGTTTGATTAAATAAAAAATGTTTCAGATGTTAAAGATAAAAGTACTGCAGTTTATTGATATTATCGAAAATTTATTTATTTCAACTGCTTTTTATTTTTATAAATATGTATTATGTATGGATTTATTTACTTTATGGTTTTTCTTGCTATAATTAATTCCTAAATATTTTCTAGACTGCATTATTTGTTTTTATCAAGCCTTTACTGTACTTGCATTTGCATCCCAATTAACCTCCTGTGCATGTGTAGGTATTTAATGCACTTTGAGTAAGTTGGTTATTTATTTTTATTTATTTTGAATTTGTTTTTATTTATTAACTTTTGTTGTTGTTGCTATTTCTTTGCCGTTTACTTAGTTTTTGCAATTTGAAACGAATCGAAATCGCTGGAAGGGGGCGTTGTCACTGTCGGCATTTTGTCAAAGTGAATTCAAAGTTGCTTTTGTGTTGCAGCGACATTGACAGGTTGCTGCAGTTGCTGTTCTTGAGCCGTGCATGCGCACAGAATGTACAACAAATAAAAATAAATAGAAAAAAAAAAAAACAAAGCAAAAACCAATATCAGCATAAGAAACCCCCCCACTCCCCGCTTAACACCCACGGACATATCTCGGCATAATTAAACAAATCTGCGACAAACAAACAGAGAGACATGAGGCAAGCCATTAACCCATTACTGACCCCAAAACCGGTCACCTATCAACACACACCGACTGTGCGCCGCTCACCTTGTTAATTAATGCGAAAAGCACCAACAGACAAGAAACAAATTGAAAACGCACTAAAATCAAGCAGCAAACAACAAAAAACAAAAACTGTCAAAGTTTAGAGCCGCTGAAAATTCGAACTTTACTCAATTGATTTCAGGGCCAACAACAAGTGTGCATGCCTGTGTGTGTCTCAGCCAAGTTTACCGATCATTAAGTAATTACCCAGGGAGTAACCGAGAGACCAGAATTATCACAGAGTCTGCGCAAATACCATTTGAAAGGTATGTGTGGATTTTTCCAAACAGAAAAGCACAAATAACTTCTTCTCCAGCCATCAATCTCAATTAGAACAACGATTTGTAGCCATCACTTTTGTATTTATTTTGCCAAAGAATGTGAACGCCAGACACGCAACAGGCTTTAGAGATTGAAAAGAAAGGCTTAGAGTGTGTTAACTAATTTTATAGGAAAATATTTACCTATAAATATAACAATTTCGAGTGATTTCAGACTTTTGATAGAATAATTACAAATTTATATAACATTTTTCCTTGACTTTTTACTTAATAATCATAAAAATCCACTCAAAACTACTAAAAATATAATAAACATTTTAATTCATACAAAAAAAAAATATATAATAATAAAAAATCTCTGTACAAAAAAGACAGTGTAAAAAAGTCAGTCATAGACCAAAGGCGTTAAACGATCATTTCCGGCAATTGATGCGTCCAAGAATGGAGCAACGCCACCCCACTTAAGCCTCCCCCTGCCCCCAACTACTACTACTATATCCCCACTATAAACCCATTATATATATAGATAAACATATATATATATAACATCACAGGAAAGAGTGTAAAGAAAACAAGAAAACCACAACTAAGATGAGTGTTTTGGAACGAAAATAGCCCTCCTCTTCTTGGGGTTGGAAATCTCGCCTGGCGAGAGGAGGTTAAGGGCTGGAAAAACCAATAAAGTGCATGGCCTGCTCAATTGGAAAATATTTATGTTTCGGCAAATTTTCCATAGCCCCTTTCTAGGTTTGCGCTTGAGCGGTTCAGTTCAGCCTGGTCCTGGTCCTGTCCTTGTTGTTCACCTTTCAACAGAGTTTCTAATTCCCTTTCATTTTATTTTTATTTTATTTATCTATATGGTTTTTCCTTTTTTTTTTTTTTTGTATTGTGGCATACAAGGAATGCAACCGGCAAGGAATTCAAAAGGGCACTGAACGATGTCCGCATCGTTTATGGGGTTTTAGAAATGACAACGAAGAAGGCATGCTCTTTGTTTAATTTTATAACTAATTTTAAGCTTTTGTATTGTTTTTATAATGTTATTATTAATTTATTAGATTTATCTTGTTATTAATTATAATTATTCAAAAAAATTGTCTGATATTTTTCGATCATTTTATTATTTTTCTAAATTTTATTTTATTATTTTTTTTATTTACGATTTTTGATATTTATATTCAATATAAACCTCGATTTACCGGATACGAGTAACGTTGTGCTTGCGAATAAAATTGTAAATAGTAAATTAATAACTTTATTTAGAGACGCTGAAAAGCATTCAAAATAAACAAAGACATGCCCTGCGTCCTTGTAAATAAATAAATGTATAAACTTCCCAGTTTATGTACAAAATTCCAAACAAATTTTGTTACTTGCAAAGTTAGAGTATTCTCAAGTAAGAAAACTTAATGAAAAACAAAACAAAAAAAAGAAGAAAATCATTAAAAATAAGAAAAGCAAAGCAGCAAAAAGGGAAAATTCTGCGCCGTTGTCGGTGCTGAAAGGTAATAAATAAGCGCAAGATGCGGACACGTGTGCCGTTAATCCACAAAAACACACACAACAGAAGCTACATACATATATCTGCAGCAGCTCGGGGAGAAGCTGTCGGAGGAGAAGCTACTGCCCCAGCCTCTCTGCTAGTCCGCTTCTGGCAATCCGGCAATCCCCGCCAGCAGCAGCAGCAGCAGCAGCCACGCATGGTGCATCGTTCTAATTAACGTCACAACGGCGGAGAATCGGAAAATCTGAAGGAATCGGAGGAATAAGGGGGGGGAATCTGGGGAGGCAAAGCGTACGAAAAGATGAAAGTGTGGTTCTTCTGCTGCTGCTGCTGCTGCTTACAGCTGCAAATGCATATAAAAATTTGTATATATAGAGAGATTTATATACATATAAATGCTGCAGCCCAGCCCCATGAATTGCCATTCACAATTTATATAGGGGTTAGGTCGACTTTGACATCGACTTCCATTCCAGAAACCATACCATATACCATATACCACATCCCACATCCCTCCTCCTACATCTCCTCAGCGAAGAGCAGGCGACTCTTTCCAATTAGGGGAAACGCATTCTGGAGAGCAACAGAACTCCGGAACTTGGAAACTCTTGAATGAAATTCAGAGCAGAAATCAAGGAAATAAAGAAGAATCTGCAGCTGCAGGCCAGAGAATAAAGCAAAGCATTTAATTTTCTAGGAAATTTGGCTTAAATTAAAGACTTTTCGGTAGAGTTAGGCAATTGTAAAAGCAAAATCACACCCACAATGAAAAGATACAAGAAACAGATACAAATACAAAGCCTAAAATAAGATGGATTGGACCATAGCTTATAGATCCCATAGAGGAAGATGCGCTACTAACCTTGACCCAATAGCCACCAGTGCCTCTCTGGTATGCGCTGAAAGCGTGCTAATTGCCAAGACTTTTCAACACAATCCAATCCCAGCCACATCATCATGAGATGGAGTCAAGTGTAAACACAATAAAAAAGAATATAAGAAAAAGCACGCACACAAGAAGAAAAAAAAAACATACACACAGGCCGGCAAATAAAGTTTTCTGTGTTTGGTCTTTGGCAAATGAAGAAGATATTCTTCCACTCGGACTCCGGGACTCGAACTGCTCCCCTACATCTGGCCATATATATGCTCGTATACTATATGAACTCGTAAACCCATTTTCCAGACAGAGACAGACAGCCAGCCAGCAGGTAAACATTAGGGGCTGCTTTGGATCCCAAATCAAAATCGAACTGCAATTGTATGTAAACAGCAGATAAGATAAAAAGGAATATATATATGTATATAACTCTTTGGAATGGAGCTAGCTTAAATGCCTCAACAACAGCCATATGGCGATATATATTCTGTTTGCCTAGTGACTGACTGACTGACTCGCCGGAGAGATATAGAATGACACAATGCGGGACCGGATGTTAGATAGGTCACCCAAACAACCAACTGGGGGATAAATCAACATTTAAATATATATTTTTTTCTAGTAATTTGTAAGTTTATTAAAGTTTACTCCCTGAAATTAACCACTCTCTATTTCTCCATTTCAATTAATTGATTTAAAGAAGGCAAAAAAAAAATTAAAAATAAATCGCAATTTGACACAAAAATTTTGATATAAACAATAGTTAAACCTGGCTATGAATAAACATGAAATATATCAATTTTCTTTATGATATACCGGGATCAGAAAAAAGAGGACATATACATAAATTTCATAATATTAACATTTAAAAATTTAATGAATTTTGTATTGTATTTTTTTCAATACCTAAAACTTTGTTTTATCATTGTTTATGACATTTTCAATATGATATTGAGCCCCTTCTTTTTTGTAATGAATTTTCAATACACTTTTCTTACACTTTACTAGCTGAACAACAATATTTTCTTTTTCTTTTCCATTTCTCTCTAGATTCTAAATAATCTTAATCTTAATCTTAATCTTAATATCTAGTTAAAAATCATTCTAAAACATCTTAATCTTGTATGCTTCTTCTCGACAATCTTCCCACCGTTCTCACATCATTAAAACCAAATTCCATTCATGATCCCCCGAAGAAAAAAAGGCACCCATTGATAGGGGGCACCGGATTTTTTTTTTTCTGGTTAGAAAGAAAGTTGGCCAAATGCAAATCGTTCGACCTATAAAAAATCCATAAATAGTTTGGAAATTAAATGATTTTGGTCAATCAAGGTACGAGAGCACAATTTTAACTTGATTTTCCGATCGTAAAACGGCATAAGAGATGACTTTCGGATGAGGCACGCTTCGGTTTTACGAGCCCAGGGCCCACAATCAAGACGGGGAGTGGACAAGGTAAGTGGTGGCATGGTGCTCCTCCTCCTAAACACAACACACATATAGTTATCCCCTGCAGCTAGGCCCCACACACACACGCAGGCCCCAGAGATTACCGATCACCAGGAGAAACCCGAAGCCAAACCCCAAAACCTTAAACCTAAACCCATCACCCAGAGAGAAGCTACTAAATTTTTGTTACAAATTATGCACAAGACAATAGGGATACAGAAGAGAGAGATCTGGGATCTTAGGGATCATCATCGAAAGGCACATAATGATTCAATCGGCTGCAAATCGTTTGATCTAGACGCCTTGATGGATGGGGCCCAAGCCAGGGATCACTTAGCCGGAAAGGAGTGCCAAGTCATGGACATGAACAGCGATCGATCCTTGGACACCAAAATGATCCTATAGAAACTCTAGACGAGACAAAAGCGAGAGTTCTAAACAACAACAAAAGAGAATTGATTTCCACATTCAATTGGAGAGATCGACACTTGACACAGTCGGGGCGGGCAAGAGATTGCAAAATATCCAAGAATAGAGAGTCCCGAGTCAGGTCTCAAGTGCAAAGAGTCTCGGGTTTTGGGTCTTGAAGAGTATGAGGGGATGAGGTAACCCCCAAGCTCTAAGACATTGACATAATGATTCTTGGCTCCGGCTTGGGTCTTTTTTTTTTGTTTTGTTTTTTGACTGCCATTTGAGCCACTTAATGAGCCAAACGAAAAACACACGAAAATCTCTCGCCCACCCAACACGACGACAACGACGTCGGCTGCTAAAGGCCAAAACCGAAACCGAAACCAAGACAAAAAAAAAAATTCTTAATAGCCTTTGGGCAAATCATAATTTCTGGCCAAAGAAAAAATGATGTAAGCTGGCCAATTTGTCTTCACCTTTTCGTACATCAGGTGGGGTTCGATCCCAAAAAAAAAAAACCATGTAGGGATGTATATGGTGAGGAATGATATATAGACAGAAATATATTCAATTTTAAATGATTTTCCACGTAGTTTTGAAATTTCAATTTTGAATGGAATCATTTTTAATAATTATTGTTCCAAAACATCAAAACTCTTCTTAAAAATTACTATTTGATTTCCGATATAACGAAGAAATATAAAATATCGTAGACTTTGATGTATCGAGCTTTTAATTATAAAAAAATATACAAATTTGTCATAAAATTATCAAATAATATCAGACAAATTTTTATTAAATTAATTTGTGGCATTTTTTAATTTGTTTTTAATTTTGTTTATTTGGTTTTTCTCATTTTGTTGTTTTTAATTTATTTTTTGGTGGTTATTTCAGCTTATGCACAACCATTTGGCATTCGGACATTTGATCGCTTGTCGCCCCCATTCATTGAACCCCCAAAACTCGCTGATCTTTTGATAAAAAAAGACAGATTTGACAACAAAAATGGAAACAAAAATCACAGAAATAAAGAGAGAAAGAGACACAGAAAATCCCTTGATGACTAAATGCCATTAAATGTAATAAAATTGAAGTACGCAACGCTTGCTCTACCCCTGACCCAGTAAATAGTAAATACTATATGGTATATACACATCATAAATACATTTTTGATTAGGCCCATCCAGACGACGACGACGACCGCCCGCATCCCGAGTTGATTTCGTTAATAGGCGACAATCGTTGCTGGCATTTAATCGGCTTCCACACACTCCCCTTAACTTCTTTATAATGGGTCTGCGAGCGAAGCCGAGTGTTAATTCGATAATAATGCCTAGCCTGGCTGAGCAAAAAAAAAATTACATTAAAAAAATCATTATAATAACGATGATTTCACGCCTGTTTAGCCAAGATCGCAAAACAAAAAAAAAAACTACAGAAAATAAAAATAAATAAATAAACATAAACATGAGGACCCCCTCTGAGCCATAAAATCATTCTTTTCAGCAGCAGATCTGAAGGCTTAGTTAGTGGTTCTCCACAGATTATGTTTAAGCGGGTATAAAGCAGAGGATAAAGATCTTAAATCTGTAAAATTAAAAGGAGGAAGGCTTAAGGGTTAGCAATAATAATTAGGCTTTAGGAACTTGGTATTAAAATATAACAAAAATATTGAAGTTAATCAACAACCTTTGGCTAAAACTCCTTTATAAATTTATATACATATATATATCCATAGATATCTATAAATATACATAAACAAAATAAGTGAAACTTTAGCATTTCATTGTCATCCATCCACTAACTTGAATGGTTTCATTTCACCCACAACCCACATGCCAACGACTTGGAGACGGAGGTGGATATGGAGATGGATACAGAGAGTTGGAGTCTGAGATGGAATGACAACGATGGCGATGGGAGCCACATCATCCATCAACTGCTGGCGAGAGGGGGTCTGAGTAATTAATAAACAAATAAAATGGCAACTACAATGCGGGTTCATGACCACAGCAGCAGCAGCAGCGGCAGCAGCAGCATCTCAGATCTCTGGAGATCTCTGGAGATGAGCGAACAGCAAATTGCGTGCGCGAACAACTATATTTTTATTTACAAGATGCACAGCCAGGGGAAATAATGCCTCTACTCGAGATACAAATGCAGATACACAGAGATGTACCAACTAAGTTGCGACCGAGTCTCACTCTCTTCTGTGTGCAAGTAATTGAATGAATAGCGGCGACAAAGAGACAAAAGATCGCCTCCGGGGCAGCAGGCATGAATAATTATTCGAGTGAAAGAGAGATCAGTGGATCAGAGAGATTTTCCATAACGGAATTTATACAAAATTATCAACAAAATTTAAGTGCGAAAAGGTCAGAGGCAGGCAGAAAGGCAGCAAAATATGGTGGTCTATCTTAAGATAGAAAATATATTATTTCAAGATCTATGCCATAATCAATTTATCTCATATAATACAATAATAATATATCTATAGATACATTTCTAGAAAAGATCTTTTAATTCTTTTGAAAATTCCTTAGAAACAAACACAATTAAAATGAGCTTAAGTAGAGATTAAAATCTCGAATTACTTTGAATTCCCATCCTGATCCTAGAACAATACAAACATTCAAAGTAATACTTATCAAATCCTTTTTCAAAATGGTTTTTTTTTTAGAGTCAACCTATAGCACCCATGAATCCCCTGTAATCTGTCATCCCTGTGCTATCTTTGTGTTTGATCAACTGCCAAACTGATCGATGATTCCAGTTCTCCCCCCCCCACCATACCCATATCTATCCCCATTTGTATGCCAGTCTGGCCCTTTGGCGATCACTTGACACACTCTACCCCTGTCGAAATAAATAAATGAACTGTCAAAAAAAATGTAAAAGAAGAAATGAATGTGCGATTGAATCTGATGAGAAGGTGGAGGAAGGAAGTCGAGGAGCTAGGAGAAGTCACTCATAAATATTGAAATATTCATATGACAAACGATGACAACTTTCCGGCCAATCGTAACTCAGTGAGTGAATGAATTTTGTGCCACGTTTTTAGAGCTCCTCAAATAATATTTTGGCTGTTAGTTCGTTGAATGCCAATTGAGGCGACAATAATACAGTCGTGACAATACTACTCGTGATAACGATAACGAAATCGAAAATGATACTAAAACAGAAACTGAGACCCGAAAATATGCAGCAACTGAGTGGCACTGTGAGTCAGAAAACGATTTCTTTTTCTTTTCCCATTCATAAATATCAGAAATACATTCCCTGACCTACGACATAATCCCCACGAAGAGCCAAAAAGAATAAAATAAAATGCGAGCGCCGCGCCACACAAAAATAAATATCGCACTCGTCGCGACTATATAGTACTTGTATATAGGTATATTTTTTTTGGGGGGGAACTGAGGCATCGTCATCATCTTGATCTATGACGAAACCGCTTGTATTTTTATCACGGCCAAGAGAGATACGCGTTTGATAGAGTCCGAGGCCCGGGCGTTAACATATAGCCACATGATTCACGCAGAACAATTTCCCAGAACCAAAGTGATTAGTGCATCGCGAATGGGGTGTCTCTTTTTTTTAATTTTATTTCTTTTTTTCAGGGATAAATGCTTGAGAGAAGAATTCTTTTCTTGTGAAAGGATTTCCGTCATCCATTTAGATCAGAGATGTCCTAATACAATGACTCACTGAGATGCCAAACAAAAAAAAATAAAATTACTTCACCATTTCAAACCGAAAACTTTCATATAAAAATCTTCTAGTGTGCTACAATTTCTGTAACAATTTTCTTGGTTTCCCAAATCAACATAAGACCTACATATGATATATCTCCCGGTTTTATGGTAAATACCAAGTAAACTCTTAGGTGGGAGAATAACAATGAGAGTTCCTGTGACAACTTTTCAGAGTTCCCCTAAATTTAACACCTCCACCGAACTCTGATCTGAACTTACCGATCTGCTGTTGATATATCTGTTGTGTTTGTGATCGGTTTTTGGTTTCTTCTGTGTTCTTCTGTGTTGATTTTCCTCAGCTAAATGGTGGGGGAAAAGAAGAGACATTTAATATTGATGTTCAAAAAAATAATGATATAAAGATAAATCAATAATTAGTTGAATCCGATTATATCAGAGAAATATTATATGATCGATAATCAATAATTTGTTGATATCCAAAAAATAAAATAATTTAAAACATTTGCCAAAAAATCACTTAAATAAAATGTTTCCAATATTTTATAATTAAATGCAATATTTTCTGCTCTTTTAAAATTAAAAATATATCAAATTTAACAATATTTCCTATATAACATTGAGAAAAATAGTAATATATAGATTTTAGTTCAGTTATGCGACGTGCTAGATGTGTGACATCATAACGTAAGAAACGTAAGTAGAAAAACGGTAAATGGAGTTTTATTTGCCTTCCACGCACACACTGAAAACGAACAGAGGAAAGAGGAAAGAGAGGTGGTGGCCTGGTCTCAACAAATATGTCAATAAATAAAGGCGTTAACTTGGCTTGAATGGCCTACGTAAATATGCGATGAAAACCGACTAAAGCCGAGCCACCAAGCCACTGCGAGGTGGGCTAAAGTCTTCGGACCCATACTGAATCCCAATTCCGAACCCAAAACCCAAACCCAAAGCCCAAATCCAAAGTGTAGGCTTGCCTTTGCAATCGCTCTCATATGTAGATATATAAAGAGACCCCCATAGACCCAACTATTTAGCAAGAGGAGAGCTACAGAAGTTGGCAATAAGCTAAAAGCTGACAAATGTTTGACAAGCGGAAATGGCAAAGAGAGTAGAGACACGCAAAAAAAAATAAGCAAAACCACAAAAAAAAAAATAGAATAAAATGGGGAAAAACAACGGAAATGCCTACATAGAATTGGGTGAGTGTGTGTCCTGTGGGTTATTTCCCATAATTAGCACAGGTAAACAAACACAGGAGTACAATTAATATTTTAATAAAATTGTAGCCAAAATTAAAAAGTGAAGGCTTTACAAGCAATCAATCAGATATATAATTTATACTGTATTCTTATGTAAATAACTAAATTATTTATACAAACATCTCCCTGCTTCTGCTAATTGCTATAACAATGGCTCTTAAATAATCTTTTTCCTATTCAAATTAATCTTCTAAAAATATATTTTTAAGAAGAAAAGATAAAGACCATATTGATGACAGATTTCTGGTAATATCTTAATGGGCGAACCCCGCTTTGACACCTTCCGAAAACCTTGGTCTCTGCGACCTGAAGTCAGGTAAGAATTGGACAAGGTCAATGCCACATTTTTGTGCAGGCCTCTTGCCGCAGTGACCTTTTTGTTGTGATGAAAGGTGGGGTGGGGTGGGTTAACTCCTGCTGCTGTGCGTGACGAATGCCCCATGCGCATGCGGTCATCAAGGTCAGTCCAACTAGTGACTGTTCCCCCCACTGTGCCGCCACCCCAATCACTCCTATACCGCGATCCCCAACATAAAGGTTATACTCATTAGAACGCTGACGCGACATGACTCAATCTCCTGGCAAAAAAAAAAATTAAAATGGGAATATAAAAACAACATTTCGAGAGGCGCCCTTACTCAGTGGGAGGCCCTTTGCCAAAGGCAATGACTCATAGGAAAAATCGTTATTAAAAGAAAATACATAGACAGCAGGAAACTTCATATAAAAGTAGCTGCAAATTAAGTTAGTATATTGGCAAGAAGAGTAATTAAATTCCTTAAAGAAAAAGATTCTTTAATTCTAAAGATATGAAATAATCACATTTTTAAAGTCACAATTGAATAAATAATCTCAAGATTTGTCTTGATTTTTGTATAAAAGAAAATATTTCCATTTATAGCAAATTTTATTATTTATGACTTTGTATTGTTTCCCTGAAATGAACTTATCTGCAGCCTAGCATAGTGTAAGCCTTTAGCTAGAATATGTATATGTATATATAGCCTTATCTCGATACTATAACCTATAGTTTACAATTATAACCATATGTCGCCCTCTGCCAGCTTATCTTTCACTAATATACGAGCCATAAGAGAATATACAGCTCTTTGTTCGCCGATCGATGGATGGATGCCATTGCAAGTTCTTCCTCTATAATCATAAATTGGTCGGTCTACCCCTAAGTGGTTCAAACTGGATCTGTCAGTATGCCATATTTTATGGATAAAACACAGTAAACTCTCTACAGATATGCATATACTATATATACCATACTATATGAGTATGTATGTATGATGACGGCCTGTAGTAAGTGCGGGGAAAAAAACTTCAGAAAAAGTCAATAAGCTTGGAGCTGTCACAGATTGCTGTTTGCATTTATATACTATATATTTTACATATATGCATATCGGTCGGATATTACGAGTTGGTGCTATGAGGCTGCATGTGGACTTGTAATTGAAAAACAAAAAACTATACAAAACATGTACAACTTAAAATAAGCTCGACTGGGGAATACCCCAAAAATAGGTCCTTTGACGCTGTTTGTTTGTCAGAAAATATCGACATTTTTCGATATATTTTAAGGTTGCTTTATGTGTGCTATAAATCAATAATCTTTTTTGAAATATCAAAACAACACAATCAGAAAGGGAGATTAGTAAATTAAAATATTTTTTGCACAATCTTTTTTATACATTACAACATTTTAATCAAAAATGCAATATTTAACGATAACTAAAATTTCGATATTAAAGTTTAAAAGATTTTTGATATGCTATTCAGCATACGATATTTTCTGATATGAGATCTAGGTGTTTCTACCTTTCTACGAATAAAAATAAATATACGGACAGACGAGCATATCCTAATAAGCTTATACAATAAGGATAAATATAAGAATATTTAGTATAGTAAGTATCCTTTTTGAGGCCCAAAAGTTAATTATACCCTGTAACCATATGGAGTAAAATCAACAATAACAATTGGTTCTCTGCTACAAACACAACCAGCATTCTGGGCACATTCCAACACACATGCATATACCCAGGCTTATTGGATAAAACGCAAAGTTCCAATATCAAAACACAGTCAACATAATAAAATAAATAATAATAATAATCATCAAAACTGCTGTTATTGTTGTGTCTCTCTCCTCTCTCTCTCTCTCGAGTTCAAACACAATTGCGATTTTGCTATTTGGCATTTGATTTCTTTTGTTTATTTTCATTTTTCTCGCCATTGTGCCGATGATTTGATTTTGATTTTGGAATTTTTCAGTGTTTTTCGGCAAAGCGACACGCAAATCGATGGTTGCCACCCTCCTCAAAGCCGGAGAAAACAGTCAGTTAGTCAGTCAGCAATACAAAGGAAAAAAAAAAGGAAAACAAAAAGGAGAAAAACTACACAAAAAAACACTCTGAAATTTAACGTTAAATTCTGCGCTTACTTTTTTTCTGCACGCGACCCGAAAAACAGCAGCGAATTTTTTTCAAGCCCAGACAAGGAAGCACGTTCGTTATTACCAATAACGGTACCAATATCCAAGGCGGTAACCATATTTTTTGCACTCTCTCACGCACTCAGCACAGCACAAAATTAACAACAACAAAAAAATATATGTTAATAACCGTAGATAAGAGGAGAGAACCTTTACAGCAAAATTGAAAAGTCGGAAACGGAAGGGAAAATCAGTTGTAGGAAGTTTGCAGTTTGGAGTTCGATGGAGACACCGCGACGACTCCGCGACACCGAAACCGCAACTCCGCCACTTGATGGGGCGACCATATGACTGAAGACAAAAACTGTAACTTTAACTGCTCCTGCACAGGGTTGCGCCCAAGCACCCACTCCACCTCCCCCCCCGCCTTTTCGGGGGCAGCTTCCGCGCAAGTCCTGGCCCAACTATTTCGCTGAGAGAATGAGCGAACGAATGAGCGTGAGAGAGCGGAGGATGAAGAAGGAGCAGCGAAATAAGAAGCAAAATATAAAATTATAAATTTCAAATTTAAATTATATTACATAAATTTATCAATAAAAAAAAGGGTATTAACGCGGCGGCAATTCCTTCAGAACTCAAGTTACATTGTCCTGCTGTTTTCGGGGCAATAAAATCGTAATTAATTGCCTCGCACACACAGTGGAATGTTTATTGTATGACAAAAAGGATATGGGACAACCACTGTGCCTGTCGGTCGACTGGAAATTATTGTAATCCATAAACGCTATCAGTGGAAGTGTGCGTGTGGAAAGAGAGGCGCATGCGTTGGCGACCGCTATGTGGCATGGGAAAATTATGGAAGAAGGAAGGGAAGTCGCCCAGCCCAACTAAACTTAAAGCACAACAAACTGAAAAATTCTGTTGTGTGCCGAAGCGAGTGTGCTTATCAGTAGTGTTTGTGTGTGTTTGGGCTCTTATCAGTTTGAAAATTGATGGACGGCCTGAGAAATTAAGAACTTGCAGTGGCAAAAGACAATGGAAATGCTGCTATCCTCTCTTCCACACAAACTCTTCCTCTCTCTTAGAATTTTTTCCTTATTTCCACTCCTTTCCAACTTATAACCTCTCCTTTGCTCCTGGAACTGTTTGTTGTTGTTGCGGGCGTCCAACAGGCGTAAACAGCTGTAAAATGTTTGTTGACACACACACACACACACACACGTTAAGATGCTTTCACACAAACGCAGGCTTACAGTTGAAGAAGTGCAAGTAAATAAACAAAGCAAATTTTTCAAAGGGCCGTTCTTTAAGTAATGATTTATAACTAAAAAATTTTACAACTTGCAGAGCAGATTTGAATGCAAAGCATTTCCCGGAACACAAAGAAAGTCAGCCATAAGCAGAAACAAAGCCAAGGGAATGACCACAAAAACGTAGTTCTGGGAAATCATCACTCAACAGAACTTATTTCTTTTTGCCATATAAAAAATTATAAAATTAAGTAAAAATGCATGCAGAATTATAATCGAAAGCAACAAGTGCGTGGAGCACAGATATGTAGAGGCTGGGCCACTCGATAGGGCATGTTCTATTCGCTTTTGTTCTTTGCTTTTGGGGGCTGCCCAGCTTTATTATCACCACAAAACATAAACAAAAACAAAAACTAAATCACAATCGCTGCAAACATGTGTAACGCTCCCATTTGTAGTATTAATTCCGCTGATAAAAAACTCACAACGACCGTTGACGGGTTAAATCAACCATTTGTTGGAAATCGTCGCAAAAAAAAAAAACCTATATCAACAAGGGAAATCAGTTCTATATTATAGTCTAAAATACAATCTCTTCACGTGAAGAAACTTAACACACCCAATTACTAAGAAGAGCTTAGAGCATTTATATTGCAATTAATTTATAATTGAAACTTGGGAAACATTTAAAACCATATAGATTTTATAAATGTTAAAAATTATATTCCATTTGGGAATTTGTTTAAAATTATATTCGTACATCCGGTGGAAACTAACCTTTTCTTTCGAAAACAGCCGCCAAAAAGCAGCAGATTTGTATGCAGCAAATGGTTTCGTTTTATTTGCTATTATTATTATTATTGTTTATTCTCACAACAACAACAATAGTGGGAAAAAATTCGTTGGTGTTTTAAATCAAATCAAATCATATTCAAACAGTTATCAAATATATCCATTCAAAACTTTGCACTTTGCATTCCACTCCGCGCTTCGAAAACTCAAAAATTCCGTTTTTCGCACACACAAAAAAAATATATACAAAAACATAAACAAAAAAAAAGAACCGACGGGCAAATAAAAGCGGCCCTCAATCAAGTCGGGCTTGGAAAATCCCTAAAAATGTCATTATAACAATAGTTTGTTTCAGCAAAAAATTGGTTATTTCGATTCCCGGTTCCAATTATCCCCGGAATATTTTCGAGACAGTTTTTCGAAGCGACGACGACCGCGACCCAAGGCGGCAAGTACCGGAACGCAGCGCACAACACACGAGCGAACGTTGGCCCGACAAATTTCAAACTGATTTGCGGCGCCCGCTTAAATAGACTCTACTCGCTGTGCATGGTGCCGGTAAGTACAAAATGGTCTCATCGGCTGGGCCAGCGTTCGGGTTTTAGTCCCCTAACGATAAGATTTTCTTTCTAAAATTCTTTCTTTCTAAAATTCCACAAAAACAATATGTAAACTAAAACCATAGCTGGATTAAACTCACAATTTGAACTTTAAATTTAAATTGAACAATTAAAATCCTCTTTTATTATAATAGGTTATTATAACGCTAAGTGTTTATCAAAACGTTTATATTTTAAATCCTAAAAAATACGACTAAATTGAAGACTCAAGACTATATATAACTCAAATTGTAAAAATCATATTTAATCTTGGTATTAACTTTACTTTTGTTTCACTAGACTTTTTCCTACTTTTTGTTAAAGCAACCCCACCTTATACTAATTGCACCATGGTGGTTAACTTAGCTAGTTTAGGTTGGGGATAATTAGTATCGATAAAACGATACTTAATTCAATGATATCGGACAACATCAGACCGCTTTGGCCTTTGTTTAAAAATGTAATTTTATTTGACATTTTAAATATCATCAAATTAATTTTATATTCCTTAAATAAAGCAACTAAACGAATTTCAACTTCCTATTCTCCTGCCGCAACATCGCATTTATCTCAATGGAATGGAAGCAGTCCAGAAGACCAGGAAACCAAACCGAATATGTTTTTGCTTAGGACATCGTCCTCGCCAGCGATCGGAAAGGAGAATCAGAACAGCAATGACAGATTGCCCGCCTATGGGCGGGAGAACCTATCTTCTATAAGGTCGTTGCGAAGCCAACACAGAGATGCGCTGACGATTATCAGTATACAAACGATAATGAAGCGGTAAACATGAATCCCCACGATTTCCATAATGTTTGATATATAATTATGTATGTATATATATTTTCGAGACAAAAAAACACAGACTGCTGGGAGGCCCAAACGAAATGTGGCCAAAATAGAAAGTAAAGCAACTGCTGGAGCAAAATGACAGGCAGGCAGCGTATCGATAGAGCTTAATGACGCGACTTTAAATTGATTTTAAAATGCAACTTCTAAATTCTACAACTTCACTAAAAAAAAAACACATATGCCTATTCAGAAAGTGCAATTCGCCACAAAGAAACCTTTTTAAATAGTATCGAGTTAAATAATTAATTAAAATAGAACATAGAAGATACATAAGAAAAATACGTAAAATAAAAAAAGAGGTTTTCACATTTACCTTACACACATCCACTTCCTCAAACATCCGCTCCGAAATTGTATCAAGTTCCGATGCATCCTCGTTCTCCGATCCAGACCGCGGTTTAAAAAGGCTGATACAAATTCCATAGCATTCAGCGAGGCGGATTACGAATCAATGCAATCGGTGCTGCGCTTTCGAATATCTCTTCTGGGCCAAATAGCAGTTGAAGAGACCCTTGCAGACCTTAGATTCTCAGGCATTCGTTGTCGTGGGGCGATGTGGCGGCTGGAATAGAGCATTTTAATATAAATTACTATCAGGAAAACCATGGATGTGGCTACTACCGTTCATGACCAGCGAGTTGACCTCACTGCCCTCGCAGCCCATCTCAAGCATCTCCCGGATCACCGGCAACGCCATTGGGCACTCGCGGATCACCTCCTTGTAGGCATGCAATGCCTCAGCCTTGTTCCTTCCGGCGCTGCTTGGGCTCCCGTAATGCTGCAAACGGGCCAGCATCAAATTAATTCTCGGCGTCCTCGACTTTACGGGCACCTGAAGCAACACATCAATGGCCAGCCTTGTGTCCCCGATCTCTCGACAGCATTCCGCCAGCCGGCGGCGCATCTCCACTTCCCCAAACTCCGTATAGACGCTCTCTAGGGCCGCCAGGCCGCAGTTTCGCTTGCGCACCATGTGACTGCGCTCTTGGATTAGCTCCTGGAGTGTGCGTTGGGCGGCGCGGAAGTGGCGCTCCTTGAATTGGGCACCGGCCAGATAGTGCTGCACCTGGTACTCCACCTCCTGGGGGGCCAAGGTGTGATCGTTGTGCAAAAGCGTCAGCAACACGTCGGCCTGCAATGGAGACGCCGTCTCAAAAACCGATCTTGGGGAACTCTTTTCACTTAATACGCACCGCTGGGATAACGCACTCGTACAGCTGGTGATCGTACAACTTTTTCACATTCGCAAACAAAGCGTTTTCCATTATTCCTGCAGTTTTTTC
>VNJN01005573.1:0-29359 GCA_008042485.1 Drosophila mayri | reverse complement strand
ATATCTGGTAGTCTAGCGTTTTGATCTGGTCGTTGGTGGCTGAGCTGCTCTTTCTGACTATGTTTATCGTAGAGTCCAGAATTGAAAGGAAGCTAACTTCGGCTCATTGATGTTTATATACCCTTGCAGAATTTTAACAAAAAATGAACACACATATCTGGTAGTCTAGCGTTTTGATCTGGTCGTTGGTGGCTGAGCTGCTCTTTCTGACTATGTTTATCGTAGAGTCCAGAATTGAAAGGAAGCTAACTTCGGCTCATTGATGTTTATATACCCTTGCAGAATTTTAACAAAAAATGAACACCGAAATTCTGTAATAATTATTAGTTGACAAATCTCAAATGGTTTGAAAATCTGCTAAATTATATTTTTTTATTTTCCTGATAGTTCCTATGGCAGCTATAGGATATAGTTGGCCTATTTTCATGATATTAATACGGAAAGTCTGAAATAATATAATGGCCAAATATCAAGTTTGGTGAAAATATCTTGAAAACTGACAAAGTTATGGATTTTTCTTTTATTTTCCTGATTGTTCCTATGACAGCTATAGGATATAGTCGACCGATTTTCATAAAATTTAAACCAAAATTCTGAAATAATATAAGATGGTCATATATCAAGTTTGGTTAAAATATCTTTAAAACAGACAAAGTTCAAATTTTTTTTCTAAATATTTTCCGATTGTTCCTATAGTAGCTTTATGATATAGTCCGTTCCGACATATGTAGAAGTGAGAGTATATAGAAGACTAACTGCAAAGTTTCGTTCAGATAGCTTCAAAACTGAGGGACTAGTTTGCGTATAATCGGACAGACGGACATGGCTAGATCGACTCAGCTGTTTATCCTGATAAAGAATATATATACTTTATAGGGTCGGAGATGTCTCCTTCACTGCGTTGTAAACTTCTGACTGAAATTATAATACCCTGCAAGGGTATAAAAATATCAAATATATCGATATTTCGAAGTGATATTTTTAAATATTATCATCTATTTTTTTTATAAAAAAAATTTCATCGATACATTTCTTAAAATTTTTGACATCCCTATTGACGTGTACGTCGGGGTCACCAAAATGTTTGTGTGGTGGCTTAGGTGCCTGGCAGATAGTGCATAAACTATTGCCTGTGGTTGTCGCAATGTGTATGTGGGTTATTGTCAGCTATAAGTGACCTGAGACTTATTGCCCTACTTCACTTTCCTCATGACCGCATGCTATGCATATTCGCTTGACCTGGTAACTGATACTTTATTTACGACAAATGCATGTTGCTGCGACTAAAGAAATATTATGTAGCACTCTAAATATTATTGCTTGAGCATAGTATCCAGACAGTAAAACGTTTTGCAGCGGAACAAATGTTTTATCTTTTCAAGAGTGACCACTGATTTTACCATTTGCTTGGCATTTTTGGCCGGCAAATGATGCGGTCATACATGCTTGTTTGCAATATTTTAAAAATGTCAATAAAAAATGAATAAGAAAATAAAACAACTATTGCCATGGCAGTAATAATTCTAGTAATAGATAAGGAAGATTTTCAACCAAATATGTATTGTTTACATGTTTTTATATCAATAATAAACTCCCTCTCACCCTCTAATATGATGTCCTATCATAATCTAAAATCTTCCCTCAGAATACGCCTATCTCTGCAATATCTCATCCAACACCATAAAATAAAAGTAATATTTTAAAACATATTAAACATTTTAATATATATTATCAGATCTAAAAATAAACTTAATAAAAATAATTAAATTCAATCCTATTAAATAGTATGTAAACAAAGTAAAAACAAACTGAAAACAATACAGCCGAAGGCCCCAGACGCCATGGCTTCTGTAGTAGATTTAAGTTTTGTAAACCTTAGTCTACTATGTTATAATAAAAATATATCAATAATTAACATTCTTATCATTATTTTTTGTTTGGTTTATAGTTAATAAATCTGCAGCAAACTCCTGTGATGTTTTTTGAGAATTTAACGGATTTACGGAACTGAAGAAGGTAGACAGAGGGGCAATCGAGGGTCGAGAACAGCCTGTTTTATTAAATTTTGTATACTTTTTTTTTTATAGACTTAAGAGTGCCACACACTTTTCTAGTATATTTGTATTCGTGTCAGGTTACCGGCCATTAAAACGGACGCTGACGAACAACCGTTTTCAACTATTTGCCTCTCGCTCTCTCTCACTACTTGAAGACTGTTTTTCACTGTCTGGATACTATGCTTTATGAATAAACGCTGCCGTGATTGAACAATATGTATGTTCTGGTCACATTGTTTGAAGAGAGTAAGCTCACGTATGAGAAAGCATGAGAGAGACTCGCTAGTGAAAATGTGGGTTGATTGGAAGTTGGAAAAAAGAATGAGATCACATTGAAGAGCAGAGCGCAAGAGACAAATCGTATACGTCCTTATCGATCTGTCTCTTAGCAGAGGACGGCCGTGTTTTTGTTTTTCTGTCCGACTTTTGTGTTATTTTTGACTTAAAACCACCGGAGTTTCTTCCAAATTTATCACATAAATATCTATAATCAAATACGGTTTGCTACCACGCGTGCATGCACTTTTCTGTGTAATTAATTTGCATTATTAATCACCTTTTAGTTTGTGCTAAGATGGTTATCTTATCTTATCTCATTTTTCCTCTCTGTTCTTATTCACGTTTTTATTTTTCACTCCACCGCTCGGGAGTTATTTGCTGTTAGCTGCATTTAAGCGGTTCATAGCTCTCATCGCTCTTATGACTTCTGCTGTTAAAATTCTAACTCTTGCGCTCTTCTGTTCTCTTTGCCTCTCTTGAGTTTTTTTGGGAATTATAGTATTATATGTTCAGCGGTTCTAAAGTTGTGAATATGTCCCAGAAAGTCGTCTGTAACATAAAGAACTACCAAAACGTTGTTTCGGCAGACCAGCCCACTATCCATTGCCAATTTTCGCAAAACCCCGTAGAAAAACCGACCCAGGGTCCAACATTGCCCGGAATACCGGCCGTGGTTGGTAACAATTCGTTACGCCAGCCCCTCACAGCAGTCCCACCTTCGAAAACAATATTTGTTTCGAGGCTTGCCCCTGAGCTCGCATATGAAGATGTCCTAGCCTATATTCAAGGCAAAACACAAGCTGGCAATCTCAAGGTGGAAAAATTCAAATTTTCGTATGCCAGAGGCATTTCATCATTCAAGATAAATGTCTCATCCCAACTCTTTGACATTATTTGCTCGGGTGACTTCTGGCCCGAGTACGTGATAGTCAAGGAGTACGAGGCTCGAAATAAGAGAAATCGACGTGTGGGAGTACAACTGCCCAGTCCGTCGCAACCCTCTGTGCCCACAGTTACACCTTCTTTCCCAAAAAACTAACCTCATTCTTACTACTTTCCTATCAGAATACTAGGGGCTTGCGCTGTAAGCTTTCTAGATTGTATTCGGATAGCCATTTCTTCGCATCCCAGGTGATTGTATTTACTGAAACCTGGTTTAAGCAGGAGGTCCTATGCTCCGAAATTCTTCCAAGTAAGGACACAATTTATAGATTAGATCGCCAGTTCCAGCGTGGTGGCGGAGTTTTAATTGCCGTTGACTCCTGCCTCATCTCTGAACGGTTGGTATCTAATGACTTTTTGGACATTGATTTTATTTGCGTTAAACTATCTTTCACAGGTATTTGTATTTATGTAACCTGCTCCTACATCCCTTCATCTTCGGAAGAGCCAACTTATTGGAAACACCTTTCGGCAAGTCAGGCAGTTTCCAAAAGGCTTTCTGATATGGACCAATTAGTGGCTTTGGGTGACTTCAACATACCTGGAGCGCACTAGTCCTCTGATAGTTTGTCTAACGTTCTTCATACTGCGGCACAGCATGACTTCATAAATGGCTTGCTCGATTTATCTTTATCTCAACTTAACCATATTTTTAATTATTTAAACCGCTTACTGGATCTATGCTTTGTCTCCGATTATGTAGGTGTAAATCTAATTAGAGTTCCTCCTATGATACAACCTGAAGATCCTTATCATCCTACTTTCGATGTGACTATGGACTCTGGGACAGTTTTAGCATTGAAATCTGGTAGTAGTTTAAACAGGGTCCGCTGTTTTCGAAAGACTGACTATCAGAGGCTAAACACTTTTTTCCGAGCTTAACGCTCAGTGTTATAAAAATTGTTTGACTCGTTGCAAGGTCCAGTTCACGGAGGACCCTAAACAGTTTTATAACTTTGATAACTCTAAATGAACACCCACGTTATACCCTCCATCGTTGTCATTTAATAATACTACAGTAAATTCTGATCAGGCAATAGCCAATCTCTTTGCTGAGTTTTTCAAAACTACATATTCGGCCTGAACATCTTCAGATCATACATTTTCTCCAGTTATGCCCAGTTCGTCCTTAATTTTCAGTCCTATTTTAAACGAAAGCTCACTTATTCTTGATCTCCAACGTGTTAAGCCAGTTTATTCACCAGGTCCCGATGGTATACCGTGCTTTATACTTAGGTATTGCTACGAGGCGCTGTGTAAGCCCCTTCTAAAATTATTTTTACATAAAAACTACATATTCGGCCTCAACATCTGCCGATCACACATTTTCTCCAGGTATGCCCAGTTCGTCCCTAAACTTCACTCCCATTTTAAACGAAAGCTCACTTATTCACTTATAACTTATAACTTCCAAGCATGGTGTCATGCTTACGACTTACATCTCAACAGATCTTAATGTAAACTAATGACATTTTCACGTGTCACTCCCTTGTTTGCCACATATATTAACGATTGCTCTTTGAAAAGAATTACTATTGTTGACGATCTGGGTGTCCGCCTGGATCCTAAACTTTCGTTCTCAGAACATATTTCTTGCATGGTTAACAGAGCCAGAGGCATGCTGGAATTCGTTAAAAGGTGGTCAAAGGAATTCGATTCTCCTTATGTAACGAAGACTCTCTTCACTTCGTCAGTTCGCCCTATATTGGAGTACGGTTCGTGTGTCTGGAGTCCTCAATTTGGAGTCCATAGTAGCCGCATTGAATCTGTCCAGAAAAACTTTTTGCTTTTTGCCCTCCGTGGCCTACCCTGTGATGCTAATCGTTGATTGCCGTCTTACTCTAGTAGACTCCTCCTACTTAACCTACCATCTTTAGCTAACCGTAGAGCGATGCTTGGCGTCGTCTTCTTACATAAACTTATTCACGGGGATGTGGAGAGCCCCTAACTGTTAGGCCAGCTCAATTTCCATTATAGAATTTTTTCATCAAAAACGATTTAAAAAAAAAATATTTAATTTTGTAGCTTTATTGTTATTGATTTTCTCAAATAAAAATTAAAAAAAAAAATTTTTAATATTTTACAATTTTTTTTATTTTCGATTTTTCTTATTTTTTGACATTTTTCTGTCGAGTCCATCGACACGATCCCCGGTCTTTCCCAAAGGCATAAACGCTCCGTTGCGAAAATGACACAAAGTGTGGTCGAAGTGGCGCTGAAGAAATTCATCGCAACATCAGATCGGATTAGCCAGTTCGAGGCCAACATAAATACTCCGGGCGCTCCTGAAACAGAGAGATTCTCTCCTTACTTGTGTCAAGTCCATTGGGCCTTGTAAGAGAAGAGTTATGAGAGCTGCTCTGACTTGCTATCCGTGGCCACCTCGACAGTGCTGGAATCAAAGTACAGCTACTGCTGCTCCGTTTTTCGAGGTGTGTTGCCCAGTGTCAGGAGAGGATTGAAAGAGGCGCCTCCCAATTTACTCAGCCTTTCATTAATGTCCACACGCCGCCAGTAGACACCGAGGTCTTTGCGGGCGACAACATTTGGAGGCCCACTTTACGAGACTTTTTCACTGCGATCTACATCCAAAACTCACTGGTCACCCCGGTAAAGAAGTTATTCCACTTACTATCCATAACGAGTGGTGTTGCACACGCCATTGTGTTAAAGGCGCCGTTTATCCATGAGGTGTTCGTCGCGGCGTGACAAAGCCTCACCGACCGCTTTGAGAACCGTCGGCTTTTGGTCAATAGCCAGTTGAAGATCCTCTTCAGCATTCAGGCTGTCTCCCAAGAGTCCGGAATCGCGCTAAAAAGAGCTGCAAGGCACCATCCAAAGTTATCTGACAGCCCTAGAGATGTCGTCCATCCAGGTTAAGCTTGGGACTGTCTCCTGGTCATTATGGTTTCCACAAAATCACACTTTCCATGTGGGAGCAATCCATACACAACAAGGCCGAATTTCCAACCTGCAAGGAATTGGATAATTTTTTGACAAAGCGCCATCGTAGTGGCACCGGAAACCTTCCGCCAAGATTAAATGCCCCCCACCTGTGCGCAGACTCCATTCTTACGAAGCACGGGTAGCTCCAGCAACTAAAGGGTGTGACCTGTTTCAGGGAAAATCACCCACTCCGTTTGTGTCCGCAATTCCTCGAAATGCATGACGATGAGCGGTCTAACTATGTCCGAAGGAAACCACTGTGCTTAAATTGTTTCGCATGAGGCCATCAGCATCGTGAATGTCCAAGTGCCCACTCCTGCCTTACGTGCCACAGCCGTCATCATACTCTACTACATCGATTCACTTCACGTCACTTGGGCCTGCTCCCGCACTGTTAACCTCAACTTATCAGTCGGGAGCGCGGCCTTAATGTTAAGTTGAGAGTTAGTCTTATGTATGCAACCTAATAAAGCAGACGCGAATGTGCCTTTAAATTTCCCAAGAGGCCCCCGACTCATTTTCTTCGCACCGGTGCTATCCGTTGCGCTGTGGGACATTCCTGTGCTACAAACAACTATATATGGATACATTTTGCGGCAAAAGCGCCCATCTTCACAATATCTATTAAAACTAAACAGACTCGTCTCAGCCCCTGACTCTTTTTGGAGCTCCAGTTAGGTAGGATGAAAGGCTTAAATGAAAAGTGAGGGTACATATATAGATTTACTTAATGATAACGTACTTTTTTGTAGTTTTGTGTTGTGTTTTTGGAAGGGAGGGTGTGTCGGGGTCATCAACAGCAACGCCCCAAGCTTGCGTTCTGAAGGATTTATTGTTGATTGTGCACTTTGTTTGTTAGTTATTCCAATTAGTGTTTTTAGTAACTTTTGCGTTTTGTTGATTTTTAACATTTATCATTATATAAGTATTCCATGTTAATTGTTGGCCGCGTTGCAAGAGGACGTTTTTTGTGGTATGGCAGAATGTCGACCGTTAAAGAATTTAGGTTGGAGTTTGATGTTTTTTTTTTTTTTTATTTTGATTGAGCAGCGAAGGTGCTTCATCCTCTCATGAGTTTCTGGTTGTACAAACATTTCTTAAGAGCTATAGAAGGATATGTCTTGCAGCTGCGCTGCCAAAGTTAATAGACCGGATCGGTTTTCGGACACTTCGGTTAACAACTGCGAGTCAGCATTTATATTTTTTGTATGTTTATCCATATGCAACTATCGCTATTTTTGCATATTAAAGCCACGTCCGTCTATCCGTCCGTCTGTCTGTATAAATAATTTTAAAGCAAAAACGTTAATGTTTGATGTCTTGCTATTTTTATTTGTCATCATTCGCAACGCTCCATGCATCGTTTACATCCTTACACTCTAACAGCAAGTTTGATATTTTTCTACACTAAAAATTAAAAAATTATTTGTATGGCAGAAAACCGTTAATCGGGTTAGCTAGGAAAAATTGTACAAGACGAACAGTAAATTTGAGATTCTAATTCTCTGCGTTTTATTATTACTCTGGGTTATATAAAACGTCAAATAGATCAAAGATCGCCAGGAGCACTAGTTTACTAAGAATTTTACAGATTGAACTAATGATATTCATAAAACTGTTACATTTCCACATTGCAGGACATGAAAGCAAACGTAGCAAATTCTGACTGGTTTGTTGATTCCGAATTTTAAAATTGGTACGACGTTATTGGAACATTTGGAGCACAAAACACGTCCGCAGTGGCGACTTAATAAAAAAAGAAAATTAAAGATGCAAAGTGAAATTTTAAAATTAATTATAATACTTACCAGTGGTGTTTCCGCATGGTAATTGTAAATTTTATAGTACATTCTTGGCATAAATCAGACTCAGACCATGGCGATTCCTGTGTTAGCTTGTCCAACAAATTATGGAGAAGTTGATCTGTAGCCAACTTGAAATTAAAAATATTTATACCATCCCTATTTTCTGTGCCAAGACACGCTCCTGCTTTTGCCAGTACTTTACAGAGAGGTGATTGGCCTCGCATAAAGGACAGCAGAAGTGGTGTATTTCCATCAAGGTCAGGGATGTTGATTGGGTATTTCGGCATACATTCTAGAAATAATTCGCAAATGGTTGCCGCTGTATTATCCTCCCCAACACGACAAAGTTCATGCATTGGATTTCGACCTTTTAAATTTCTTGCCTCTGCGTTTACTCTTGATTCTGTTAAAAGTTCTCGTACAATTAAAAACTGACCGCCATGTACAGCTAGGTGCAAAGCATTGTTTCCGTCTGTATCAGTTGCATCATAATCAGCGCCGTTTTGAATTAAAGCAGATATTGCGGGAAGATTGCCGTGTTCAATCGCAATGTGTAGAGTCAATTTTTGAAGAGCATCTCGCTCATTCATACGGGCACCAGCTAATATCAGATTTCTTGTTATCATTTCAACTTGTGATGCAGCTGATAAATGTAATGGCGTTGACTGATTTATATCATGTACACGAGAATTAATGTCTACTTGAATAGATAACAAAAAAAGGACACTTTCCAAATCATCTTTTATAATAGCCAAATGCAAAAAATTACGTCCTCGTTGATCCATTTGCTCAGCTGCAGATGGAAGTCGCTCTAAAATGCGCCGCGCCGCCCTGTGATTTCGTGTGTCTAAAGCGGACGCAAATGCGGTATTACCAGATCTGTCTCTAAGTTTTAAATCTATTAAAGGGTGACAAAGAAGAATGGTTATTATCTCTTCATGTTGATTTTCTATTGCAATATGTAGCGGGGTTTTCTTTTTGGCGTCTACCACGTTTATATTCGCACCATGATCAATTAGAGTTTGAAGTACATGGGTGAGTCCCCACTGACAACATTGATGTGACGGAGAAGCTTTTCCCTGAACTTCATCTGTGCCCTCCCCGTTTGGGCCTGCTTGCGGGGCGGAGTCTAAGTCACACTGACTTTGAATTAAAAATATGGCTATAGAATCTTTGTTTTCATCTATTGCACGATGTAGAAGTGTCCGTTGACACCCATAAGGTCCTTTGTGCCAACAATCAGTGTCAACACCATGACGCACAAGTACTTGTGCCACATCTTTTCGTTCTAAAACTAAAGCTGTCCACAATGGAGAAACACCATTATTGTCAGATGCATTTAACGAAATTCCCTTTGTGCAAAGAGAATCCACAACTGTTGGTAGATTCTGTTCAATTGACAGCATTAATATAGAGTCCTGATTGCCTACGTATGGTATTAAATAATTAAGATAATAATTATAATAAAGGAAATATTTTACCTGTTGCAGCGTTAAAATCTGCTCCTTGTTCTAGTAAGAATAATGTCGTTTCACTATCTTCATTTATAATTGCTTGGTGTAGAAGAGTAATGTTGTCCTTATTTTTTGCATTCACGTCTGCACCACCTCGTATAAGTGTTGAGACGAGTCCAGTTCTTTTTAATCTCAAGCAAAGGCTCAAGGGTGAGTCGCCATTAATATCAATAGAATTGAAGTCGTCGTTGTATAATTTGCCTTTCATCTCAACAAATACTTCTAAAGAAGCAGCTGCATCTGCTTCAACTGCCATATGAATGGGAGATTTTAACCCGTTTTCAATTGATTGTGTATTGCATGATGCTCCTTTATTCAGCAATTTTTTTACTAGGTTTGGCATGTTATTAAATGCTGCAATATGTAATGCAGTTAATCCACTTATATTTACTAAATCCAATTTAGCAAAGTCTGTAAGAAATAAAGCAGCATTCTCGCATTCCTTATCCATGGCGAAAACCTGGAGAAGGCTATTTCCTGTAGCTGATTTAATGGGATTTGGTTCTGCACCCATTCTTAATAGTGTTGAGGCAAGCTCAAAGTTGTCCTCTTGAATTCTAAGGCTAAGCTCCAAAGCACATTTTTCTTCTAAAGTGCGCAAGTTAATATTTATATTATGTACTTGAAGTAAAAACTTTATCATTTTGGAATTTTTCTTAGTAATTGCTATATGTAAAGCGGTTTCACCATACGTATTTTGAATATTTACATTTAAATCTTTCTGCAACATATTAGTGCCAATTTGTAATATTTTTCCAAAAATGTGCTGATTATTCCGGCATTCTTCATAGCTACATATTATATGTAAAGCAGTATCTGCAAAAGGCCTAACGATATAAATATGTAAGAATTAATATTAAACGAAAATTGTCTTTCGCAAGCAACGATTTAAATATTTATATACCCATGTAAAGTATAGTAAATTAAATTGGGGTATTTAATTTTTTTCGAATTTTTTTTTTTTATTTTTTTACAATTGCACAATAGGTTAAAAGTATGATATTGTATAAAAGTTTCACATCGATCATATAAATATGAACAAAGTTATAATCTATTGAATGGAGGTCGCTAAGTGTGCACTGCATGTGCCCTCCTGAAAAATCGGTGGACACGAAAACGCAAAATCTACTGGCTCGATCGATAAAATTTTGCAACATACAGTTCAACTAGTTCTACAATTCCGACCCTATAAAGTATATATATTCTTGATCAGTATCAGCCGAGTCGATCTAACCATGTCCGTCTGTTCGCTTCTACGCAAATTATCTGAACGAAACTTTGCAGTTAGTCTTCTATATATTCTCACTCCTACATTTGTCGGAACGGGCCGGATCGGACGACTATATCTTTTAGCTGCCATTGAAACGATCGGAAATATCCAAGTAGGCTCCTTCCCGTAAAAACCATCGAGTACAAAGTTGACGACCCTGTGAAGACTGAGTCCATGGCTGAGTCTGAATCCAAACTGGAACTTTGAAATTGCCTCTTTAATCGCACTAGTCTCAAGGATTCTTTTGAGAATCCAACCCTCAAAAATTTTCCGAAGTTCAGGCAACACGCTAATAGGGCGGTAAGAGTCCAGCTCATTGGGAGGCTTTCCATTCTTGTGTTTTTTATAGCAAAATTTACCTTCTTCCAGGCACCAGAATGACTAATACTCTGTGGGGGAAAGTTTTCATTTTTTTATTTATTTATTAAGAAAATAACAAATGACTGCCATGTGAAGCCAGACTCTTACCTCTGACCGACGAAAAAAGTGTTTTTTATGGATGTGCTCCGACTCACATCAGGTGGGCAGAGGCAGGGATGGTACATAGTACATAGTAGTACACAAATTCTATTAAAATCAAAGGACATCTCAACATGTAACAAGTTGTAACATATAAAGAACATAAAACACGAAAAGACCCATGCATTTCAAAAATGGTCCTGCAAAACTCCAGGGAAATAGGTCGAAAAAGACGGGAAGGCCTTGTGGGAACCTTAAGAATTATAGGTTTTAATATGCAACTGGAGGAAATGGTCATCATGGAGGTTGTGTATGAACATTACATCATGGCACGTCCGACGGTCCTTGAACGAAGGCAGACCTAAAAGCTGCAGTCTGTCAAAGTAAAAAGTCAGACAACGATGTGGATTCTATCTTAAGCCACGAAGAGCAAACAAGAGGAATTGTTTCTGTACCGATTCCTTAGTACTTCGCGTACTGGGATGACCATACTCAAGATCGGGACCAATTGGAATGAGATCAATTGGAAGAGAATGACGTTAAATCAAAACTAGTAGAGGAGTAGACTGGAAATATGTTGCGAATAAATTCGCAATATCAAGCTCGACGAAAGCAACCTCAGTTTTGAGATGAAGACGAAAAGAGAAAAGCTGTGATTTTCGGCTAGAAATCACGAAAGCATAAAATTGCTTCGGATTTGTCTGAAACTCACTTTTGCATTGATTTGTGATTCTTGTCGCATTCGGAATTATGAGTTAAGAAATCAGAGCGAGTCTGACACGTAAACAACATAGTTAAAAACTTGAATGCGAACAGCAACAAACAGCAACATAGTAGCCTGCAAAGAGTATCGCAGACAGAAGAGTTAAGCCATGTTTCCGTAAAGACAATTAGGTCGGAATCAAAAGAGACACTGTTAACGTGTAGTTTGCCAAGATTCCCCTGTAAACTACGGACGATCTGATAGTGGATGGAAAACAAATCGATCAGTCTTTTGAAGGCAAAGCTAAGGGAACAATGAACAATGGCATGTTTGGGCCATACGGAAGGATCAAGAACCATATCTAAAAGATCGTCAGAAATTGCAATTTAAAGCGAAGATATACCGCGCCATTGTTTAAAACTGAATTTTGAGACGGTAAATTATGTACCAGAAACAAAGAATTTGCAAAGAATTTTTAATATTAGCAATTTCAATCTTTTGAAGTGGGACTCCGTCGTCTGGAAACGACTGTATAGTTCCTTGAATCCGGCCGCCAGGGATTGAAACTCAAAATGTAGCCATGTTTATTTGAATAAATCGTAAAAAGCACACGAGTTTTCGGAAAAAGGTAAAGGTATTTAATTCGCGCGACGAAGACATTGATTAAAACACAAATCGAGGGAGAATAATAAAGCTTTTAACTAAGGGCCACAAAAACAATTATTTGTGTATTTTTACGCGATATGCAGAACGCTACAACAATGCTAAACCGAATGCAGGGGTATGCAGTAAACGCAAAGCACAGAAGAGAATGACAAGGCGAGTAAAAAAAATAATTAAAACCGAATTAATTTTCGGACACTAAAGTCACTGTCTTTATTTAATATGATCCAGATGTTATGGGTAAATAACGAACACCAAAACACTGATCTATTGCAAAAAAATTTAACTTTGAGGATTAGGATTTCACAGTGAAATCTTTGAATGAAGGTAGAGCGATGCAGAACACGTCCAGTTCAAGGTTTGGCAAAATTTTTTAAATTGAGCGATTATCCATCTCGTCCTCTTCTGGGACCTTAGTATAGCGAAGGGATTTTATGTAGTTCCAAACTTAGGGTAGTGTGAAGCGGGCACACCGGGAGGGCCATCTGCAAAGGAGCTTCAAGGGACTCAGCTACCAGTCGCACTTTTCTGGGCGATGCTGTGCCGAGCGGCTGGAATCTTTCCTTAAGGTTTGCAGCGAACGCATTAGCTCATGAAGAGATTTTGATCAAGAACCATATGGATTTCGAACCGGAAACTTCGAAGCCTCATAAATCTCTTTGTTTTCAGAGTTTCCAGAGGGCAAATTTTGAGCTCTAATCAGGGGTAAAAGCGTCAATTGCTTTCCTTCTTAGAATGGCTAGACTCTTTTAAGCTCTGTATGAAATTCTGCTAGATTATTTGTACTGATGAATTGACATCTGTTGCGTTTCTTAAGAATTAGAAGGCCAACAGCTTCCGATGAGAGATTAAAGTTACTGCTTGAATATATTTTCCAAAAAGGAAAATAAATAGGATTTCAACAGTTTTTTCAACGTCTTCTGGCGTGTTTAACATCGTGTTTAGGTCAAATATTCTTATATACCTCAGCCAAAGACATAAGAATGTCTTTGCCTCAGCCTTATAACCTTGCAGGGTATTATAATTTCAGTCAGAAGTTTGCAACGCAGTGAAGGAGACATCTCCGACCCTATAAAGAATATATATTGTTGATCAGGATCAACAGCCATGTCCGTCTGCCCGTCTGCCCGTCTGTCCGTCTGTCCGTAACTATTTTTATTTTTTTACAATTGTACAATATGTTAAAAGTATGATATTGTATAAAAGTTTCACATCGATCATATAAATATGAAGAAAGTTATAATCTATTGAATGGAGGTCGCTAAGTGTGCACTGCATGTGCCCTCCTGAAAAATCGGTGGACACGAAAACGCAAAATCTACTGGCCCGATCGATGAAATTTTGCAACTTACAGTTCAACTAATTCTACAATTCCGACCCTATAAAGTATATATATTCTTGATCAGTATCAGCCGAGTCGATCTAACCATGTCCGTCTGTTCGCTTCTACGCAAATTATCTGAACCTATATGCTTAACGACTGCTCATTGGAAAGAATTACTATCGTTGATGATCTGGGTGTCCGCCTGGATACTAAACTTTCGTTCACTGAACATATTTCTTGTATGGTTAATAAAGCCAGAGGCATGCTGGGATTCATTAAAAGGTGGGCGAAGGAATTCGATTCTCCTTATGTAACGAAGACTCTCTTTACTTCGTTGGTTCGCCCTATATTGGAGTATGGTTCGTGCGTCTGGAGTCCTCAATTCGGAGTCCATAGTAGCCGCATTGAATCTGTCCAAAAGAACTTTTTGCTTTTCGCCCTCCGTGGCCTACCCTGGGATGCCAACCTTAGATTACCGTCTTACTCTAGTAGACTTCTCCTACTTAATCTACCTTCTTTAGCTAACCGTAGGACGATGCTTGGCGTCGTCTTTTTACATAAACTTATAAACGGTGATGTGGAGAGCCCCTACCTGCTAGGCCAGCTCAATTTCCATGTTCCCCGTCTTTCATGTAGAACTTTTATACCATTAGTAGTTCACCACTGTAGGCGTGAGTTTGAAGTGCATGAACCCTTTAGGGTTTTATGTACGGATTACAATCGTCTCTTTAGTAGTATTGAAGGCATTGAAAGCCTTCAAAAATTAAAAACTGTATTGCTTGTAGTACTAGCCAGTAGTGTATCCTAATTTTTCCTCGTCCTTTTCTATTTTTTCCTTCTCTCGCGTCTTTCTAGTACGCGTTTCGTGCCGTACGTCACACGGCTGCGCCCCTCGGTCGGTTGGGCGGGAGGTGGGCGTGGGACTCGCGCGAAAAAAAAAAAAAAAAAAAAAAAAAAACTTTGCAGTTAGTCTTCTATATACTCCCACTCCTACATTTGTCGGAACGGGCCGGATCGGACGACTATATCTTATAGCTGCCATAGGAACAATCGGAAAATTTTTAGAAAAAAAAATTATAACTTTGTCAGTTTTCAAAATATTTTAACCAAATTTGATATTTGGCCATTTTATATTATTTAAGAATTTCGATTTTAATTTCATGAAAATCGGTCAACTATATCCTATAGCTTCCATAGAAACAATCAGAAAAATAAAAAAAAACCATAACTTAGCCGTGTTTGAATCCATTTTCATCATATTTGAGATTTGTCAACTAATTATAATTCCCTATTTTCGGTTTTAATTTTCTGACTTAATTCTGCAAGGGTATACATACTTCGGTGAACCGAAGTTAACTTCCTTTCTTGTTGTAACTCCTTCGTGTTAGATTTGTTGATTTATTTTATTAATGTAGGTAGTAATTGAACAAAATGAATAAGCCTAATATATCATTGTATGACATTTACATAGTAACTTAAAAGTATTATTCATAGAAAATGTATATGTGCAAAACCTTTTAAATGACAAAAAGAAATATACATTTCAAATATAAGTGAACTATTTATTAATGTTTCTTTTTTGCTCTAATAATATCAAACGCTTCAGCATTGAATTTGGCGAGTTTTGGAGGACAGCTGTGTCAAAGGATGCCTATTCCTTAACAATAGCCGATTTAAGTATTTCAGGGTAACAAATTGCCTTCCACCTCCGAAAACTTTTGCTGAAAGGATGCCCCAAAGATTCTCTATCGGATTTAAGTCCGAACTTTCAGCTGACCACTGCATCATAGCGATTGCTTTTTTTCCAGGAACGTCCGCGCTACCGCGCTACGAGTATAGAAGCGTTATCCTGTTGAAACACAAAGTCTCCGGGATGAAACATTTCGGAAAATGGTACTAGCTCATTCTGTATTAATTTCCGCATTCATGTGACATGGCACGAAACATATAGGCGATTTCCCGAAGTACCTAGAAGCAGACCAAACGATTAGAGAACTACCACCATGGTTGCGTCTGTGGCAATTCTGCCTGGCATGGTTGGGGTCATGCCAATAATACTGATATTCATCTGGGCCATTTAAATTACATTTTTTGCATCACTGAAGATGACATTTTCAAACTCGTTGTTCTAAAATGTATATTTCTCGTTATTTGCAAGTCGAGCCTATTTTGCCCCGCAATAGCTTAGGTTTTGGGAGTTTTTCTTCATATGTAAGATGCAAATCCTTTCGGCAATTTTTTTGCACTCGTTGCCTATATATTGGCAATTTCAAATGTGCCTTAAATTGGGCTTAGCTCAAAGTTTTGGCTGTTGCCAAAGCCAAAATGTGTCGATTAGAGCGAATTGCACCTTTGGGATTGTTCTGGGCATAATTTTGTGGTGCCTTCAAGAAGTTTCTTACTCTGTTTCGATGCCTATTACATGTTTTGGCAACAGCACCCACTTTGACGCCGTGGTTAGCCTCTTCTTTTGACAATTCAGCTGCTTGTGGCATATATATTATATATCTAGCCATGTCCGTCTGTGTGTCTGCCCGTCTGTCCTTATGAAACACTGGATCTCAGAGACTATAATAGATAGAGCTCATTTTTTTCGACAGTATTTGTTATGTTTGCACGCAGATCATGTTTGTTTCAAATTTTTACTACGCCCACTTCCGCCCCCGCAAATCATCAAACACGAAATCAAATCTAATTTTAAAGCTAGAGTTGCGAATTTTGGTATGTACATTAAGAACTATAGTCTGTGTGATGAAAATTTGATTGCGATCGAGATACAAATTGTCGAAGTTATTAAAGAAATAATTTTGTATGGCCACAAACGGCTGCTGCAGCATTTCTGATTTGGCAGACCAACTAGACTAACTAAATATTCTTGTTAGTTCCTGATTGTGATCGGATGAGAATCTTATACATATATATATCTTATAGATATTCGAGAAGCAATTTTAATAAATGGTAATAATTATTACCCCCTTTATTGCATTTGTCCGTTATGTTCAAAAATATATTAACTATTTACTATGGGTAGCGGGTATATCACAGTCGAGCGCTCTCGACTGTAGCTTTCTTACTTGTTAATATTTAATACAGTTTTTTAATGCAAATCATTATTAAATAACTTGAATTAATTTTTATTAAATTTTAGAATACAAACAGTCAAATTTGTTACCTTTGTTCCAGTAGAACCTGGCCGGGGTTCACCCCAAACATAAATTAAGCTATTTGCACATATATCAACGTTCTATTAAATGTCTCTCCGTGCGTTCTTCATTGGGCTATCGTAACAATACGATGGAGCCAGATCAAAAAACAATACATACTTAAGAGATATAGGAGAAATATACTCAAAACACAACTATAGCTATTAAAATAGGAGCAATATAGAAAACAAATCTTGCATATATATAAATTTTACTGAGGTAATAAGCCTTTGAATCGGGCAGGTTATCTGCGGTGTAGTATGCACATACATATGTATATTGAATACTCATCGCACCAAGAGTACTTAACGGGTCCACACTGTAAAACTTTGTTGCAGTGTTTACGCAATACAATTGCCGGTCATAAACCTCAAGAGAACGAAATACAATCGCCCACTCATACATTGGCCCGCACACAAAGAATGCAAGTGTCAGCATAATTGCTACACGAGCGGACCAATGGATATATGTGCTGAAATATTTATCTTCTTTATTTCCAATTTCCATGATTTTCCATGATTTCCCGGTTTACTAAAAGTCTTCCAAGTTTATTTAAAAGGTTTGGTTTATTTAATTAGAGCGGCAAATGGTGCTGCTCTAACGATCAAAGTGTCACTGATTTTTACAATATTCCTTAAGTCTAATTAAGGGGTAAGACTCGTAGCTGCGCTGCTCGCAGGCGGCGGCAGAGAGACGGCTATGTACCTATATACTTATGTATAAAGGAATGTACTTATATACGTTGCGCTCTCAAGTGGAGGCGCGAGGGGTATGCATGTGCTGTCCGTTTGTTACAATTATGCCGACGCTAGCACTTCCTGTGTGCGGGCTAAGCCATAGCGATCGGTTTATATTTCGGCCACTTAGGCCGAAATGTGTAAGCACTGCAACAAAGTCTTAGAGTGCATTCCCTTTAAGTACTTTCGGTACAGTGGGTATTCAATATATGTGAATACTACAGTGCATATACCTACGCGCTCAGCCTAAGCGAGCATAGCTATGTATTTAAGAATATTATATACGTCTTTCCGCTGCCGCTGTTGGCAGACTTAGGCTTTCTTAGTTTTAAATACATATCGATAAGTACAGATTCTCCTATGAGCTCGGAGCAGCAACAATGGTTGCTCTGACACTCCTACATTTTATTGTAAAACCAAATGTACAATAAAGAACAATACATGAACTTAAAACTCTTCTGGATGGCTACGGGCAAAAACACTAAGTTAGAACTGTCAAGGGATCTTTGAAGCTGCCACTCTACTACTCTGTTCGAGCGAACTCATTACATGGCGTCCGTGACATCGATGGACAAATTGAAGGAAAACATGCCAAAAGGCAAACGCAGTAAGTAGAGTGCGATGTGTGGGAAAAGAAGTGGAGTGGTAAAAAGACTTAAGGCCAGAAAGGCCGAGCTACTAAAGCAGTTGAACATCGAAGATAACATAAAGTGGACCCGTTCGGTTAAAACATGTCGAAGTGTAACACATAAAAATATTACCAAACGAAAGAACCACGCAGAATAAAACCACAGAAACTCCCACCACATCCACCTACTCTGCAATCAGAAATATCTTAAAAACAAAAAGTATCCAATCTCCTCCGGAAAAAGTGGAAATCCCTAAATTGAAGAAGTGCCCCAACGACTGCGAGGGATCATTGTACACTCCTCACTGCGAGTATACCTGAGCGGCCAGCACCGGTACCGCCTGAGCTCATAGGCCCCGGACAACAGCAGCTGAAGAAACAAGTGTGAGGGGGAACCGACAGCGCTTCTTAGAACGCATATATTTTTTTTAATACACTGCGTTGCATAAATTTCTTAACTGCGATGCATATTTTTGTTTTATAATATAAAATAACTTTTGTAAATTGAGCAACATTAACGTTGCCCGATTAGAGCGTGGCCTGAAAACCATGCAAAAACTAGTCAGGTTTCCCTCTGTTAGAATACATCTTACCTCTTGATAGGACCAGAAAATCATTTTTCCTTTAAAAATACAAACTTATTACTTATACAAACTTATTACATTATTACAAAGAAATTCAGATATGGCAATTGTTGAAACAAAGTCAGTGGATTCCACTGCAAATATAATTAACAAAATTGAATCGAGCACTATTGACTCGAAATTAACAAATATTTTATTGTCAATTATTGTTGCCATAATGCTTATATTTTGTATAAAGCCTATATATTCCATAAGAAATGCATATCAAAAAAGGTTATAAAAAAAAGCCAGGCTAACGACCTGGACAAAATATAAAGAAGCACCGGCAGTAATTGAAAATAAAGTATTTTGTCACTCATTACAACTATTACACGAATTATGTATACCCTTGTAAAATGTATTAAAAACTAAAATAAAAAAAAACAATAAATTATCCTTTAAATAAAATAAATAGGAATAACCAAACCCAAATTAAGTATATTTTATAGAATAAAGCCAACAAAATGACCAATAACGAGGCCGATATTCGGTATACTGACATGAGTCAGGAAATGCAGAAGAGCGCCATTGAATGCGCAGCACAGGCCATTGAAAAGTACGACACTGAATCAGATATTGCAAAGCATATCAAAAATGAGTTTGATTTAAAATTTAAACCCAAATGGCATTGCATTGTAGGTACAGACTTCGGGTCATATGTGTCCCACCAGCCTGATCACTTTATATATTTCTATTCAGGCCAGTTAGCCATTCTGTTGTTCAAGAGAGGTTAGTAAAAACAGCCATTCCACATGTTTAATTCTGGGAATACATTCCACCAATGTTCTCAATGAAATTCCATTAAATAATGGAATGGGATGAGATGTATAAAGAACTGAATAACCTAAAGCTTGATTTTGACAAATCCTAGAGACCAGAGAGACCGGCTAGACAAAGCCAATTGGTCTCGAGTATTCAAATTCTTACTAAAATGAAGAAAGAATTTAATATACATAAAACAAAGATATAATTTGGCCATTTCAGTGCCAACTATATTGAACACACCATTGACAGTAGAAACTGGAGACAAGCCGGAGTCCTCAAATTCGCCAGCTCTCGAGCCAGCTGAGACAGATTCGCCAGCTCTCGAGCCAGCTGAGATAGATGACCCGGTCTCAACAGATCCAGAAATAGAGGAAAAAGACATAATTAACCTCACTATCCCTGCGGTCCTCATTCAATCTGAAACGTCAGATAAGGACCTATCCGACTCAGACTATTGCCCAAAGGGCATACATTAAAGAAATTTCGTGTGCTATTCCGGAATTTAACGGACAAAAATGGAACCTACAAAGATTCACAACAGCCTTGACGTTAGTCAACCTAACAAAGGGTACATATGAAGACCTAGCTGTTGAAGTCTTCAAATCCAAAATTGTGGGATCAACACTGTACAAAGTGCAGAATAAAACCACAATAAATGGAATAATAACGAAATTACAAAACACTATAGTGTCTATTTCTATATTTCTATAGACACTATAGAAATAGACAACCTAGGAAAGATCCTTGAAGCTTCGTACATTGACGAAGGCCTTTCGGCCGAACACGCTGATAAATTCAGCACAAAGGAGGCCATCACCACAATGGTTAAAAATTGTGAGCATGGCTGACTTAAAACAACAGCAGGAAACTTCACTAGCATGAATGAAGCCGTCACTAAGTACATACAATGTAGTACTAAAATGACGGGCAACCCTAATACAATATTGTATGCCAAAAAAGGAAATAATTATCGCGGTAATAATTATAAAAATAATTATCGCGGTCAAAACAACGGATTACCAGAGCAACGGATATAACCAAAACAATGGTTATAACCGCAATAATAATAATAATTAAAATCAAAATAATAGTTATTATAGAAACTACAACCGTAATAGAAACAACCGCTGCGGAAATAGCCGTGGGGGAAAAAACAACGGCAATAGAAACAATAACAACAATGTCCGAGTTGCCCAAGGTAATTCGGGAAAGCAGCAGAACCTTTCAGATGTTTAGAGCCATCAACCAGCTCTATAAAAACCGTAAACCTTAACCTAAGCATCTTTGTGAAAATTAGCAACGAAAGAACAGGTAAACCCTATACACCGTTGCTTCATACTGGTACAGACATATATTTACTAAAAGAGAACATAGATCAATTTGAACATGTTAATAATAAAATTCATACCCAAATATTGGCGAAGGTTGTGACGACGGTCACGGGTTGGCCGCCGCCACTAGTAAATATGTAAACAGATGTAAATATTAGGTTAAGATTAATTATAAGAATAGGTTAGGTGTAAATACTAGTTAGGGCCATAGGCGTTAGGGGATCATAGGGCCGGGCCCACACCTCGGCCACACCAGGCCTTACGTCACTGGCAACATTGCCTGCAACACGGCTCGCAACATCTTCAAGGAACGAGACGAAAACGGCGATGCGACGACTGGAGGACCAGAACACGAGATCTGCCAATCAGCGGCCAGCAGAGGAGGCCAGAGAGCGCGATCCGGGCAGAGACCCGAAGCGCAGGCGCCGGCAGAGCATCGGAATGCGAAAAATGGAATTTGCATTGGCCACCTGCCGCCCAAAAGAGAGAGAGCGAGAAGGAAAGCTCGCAATGCAAAAGAATGCATAGAATGCGGAACGGCACGTGCCATGGATCGTGGCAGCGCAGCCGTTAGAGGAGCGGGCAGAATTGGGTCACGCGACAACTGGAAACAGAAACGAAGATCACTCGTAATTAGCAGCGAAAGAGTTTGACAAGTGACAAGTTTAAGATCAAGTGACGACCCCCCGCGGAAAATATATAAACATCAGGACCCGAACCCAGGACGATGAGGACCCCCCCCCCCCCCCCCCCCCGGAAAAAAAAAAAACAGAAAANGGGGCCCCCCCCCCCCCCCACGACAAGGATAAAGAAGACACGGAATATTGACAATTGGAAAAGACATCTATCGGGTGTGCGAACTGCGCCCGACGCATTTAAATACGAAATAATTATAAGAAGGTGTGAGATAAAGAAACAGTTTGGGCAAAAATAGAAAAGGATAGGAATAGTACGAAATACACTTACGAGCATATTAGGGACAAGCACAGACAAATAAAACATGGAATAAAACAGAATGAACATTTTAAAAAATAATCTTATTATTTTCCCTATCCAAATTGGCCACTCATACCTCCCACTGTGCCCCTCCTCCCCACCTTGGTCGCCGTTGGGTAATTCCAGGAACGGATTTGGGCAGGACGGGGACAGGAGCGTCACGTCCCTGGGGTTAAATTCAGGCGGCTGCGGGACCCTTCCCAGCCGTCTTGCCCAGTCTCAGTATGCGCCGCAGGGATTAGCCCGGGCGCCGCCGCTGGAAAATTACGAGTCAAGGGGGCATATTTAGGGGAGGACGACGGCCCGCCGTTGGGATACCACGGCGGAACCTCCGGTCCGCGGCAGCTCGGGCACGCCGGCGTCGCGGTTTTAGGTTTGGGTTGCGGGCGCGGGAGCTGGCTGCTGGGTCACCCCTGGTCTCTCCATTGGCCCCCTCCATTTTCTGACGTTTTCCAAAGTATAAAATTAACTGGAAAGGGACTCTGGGCCGCTGAGTTTATATCCCTGCCGTAGTGCATCCTTACAAGGTACAATTTCTTCTAAAGGCTTAGACTCAATAGAACTCACTACAGGTAAATATATAATTCCGCACGGCTTATATTTAGTCGATCAAAAGTGAATGCATACTAGGCATAGATTTCATAAAACAATATAATTGCCAACAAGATTTCACTCAGAGTGGCGACTCACTGATTCTTCGCCCAAATAACTTAAATTATTTAATTAAATTACAATTACTTCATACTTGTGAAAATAATGCCACAGTACTCAAATTCTGATACTAAGTCAAGAAATTGAGGAATTTATAACGCAAATACGATATCCAATCACACTTAATGTCAGGTTTTCACAAAATTGAACTTGAAAAAAGTTCCAGAGACATAACGTAATTTTCTACGAGCAATGGCTCGTATCGCTTCATGCGATTACCATTTGGCTTAAAAATTGCCCCAAATTCATTCCAGAGAATGATGACTATCTCCGGATTAGAACCGTCGCAGGCATTTCTTTATATGGATGTCGCAAGCATTTCTTTATATGGATGACTTAATAGTCATAGGATGTTCCGAAAAGCATATGCTCAAGAACTTAACTAATGTCTTCGAGAAATGCAGGCAACATAACCTAAAGCTACAACCTGAAAAATGTTCATTTTTCATGCATGAAGTCACATTTTTGGGACATAAATGCACTGATAAAGGAATCTTGCCAGATGACAAAAAATATGACGTCATTAAGAATTATCCAGTCCCACATGACAGCGGACAGCGCTAGACGATTCGTTGCATTATGCAATTACTATAGGCGCTTTATAAAAAAGTTTGCCGATTATTCTCGTCACATAACCAGGTTATGTAAAAATGATGTAAAATGGAATGGAATCGAATGGACATCTGAATGCCAAAATGCCTTCGATCATCTTAAAAACGGCACTTATAAACCCAACATTGTTACAATATCCAGATTTTACTAAAGAATTCTGCATAATAACTGATGCAAGTAAGCAAGCGTGTGGAGCGGTTTTCCTTATAAGGTAGAACAAATAGGAGCTAGAGATAACATAACATTAAAAATAAAAAACAATTAGTACACAAGGATAGATTAAAACCATTTGTTTCATAACTAATTTAGTTCTTTTTATATTTCACGTATACATACACGGCCATACATAGCATAAATACTATGTTAAAACTATATAAATAACATAAGAATAAATAAAATAACTACACAAAAAAAAGTCATATAAATAAATATAATTATAAAATAATTTCATTATATTACGTTATTTCTCAAAAGAAGGCAGATGTGCACATATGTATATTGAATACTCATCGTACCAAGAGTACTTAACGGGTCCACACTGTAAAACTTTGTTGCAGTGTTGGCCCGCATACAAAGAATGCAAGTGTCAGCATAATTGCTACGCGAGCGGACCAATGTACATATATATGTGCAAATACCTCCGCGCTTAGCTTTAGCGAGCATAGCTATGTATTTAAAAATATTTTATACGCCTCTCCGCTGCCGCTGTTGGCAGCGCAGCTATAAGACTTAGGCTTCCTTAGTTTTAAATAAATATCGATAAGTACAGATTTTGCTATGAGCTCGGAGCATCAACAATGGTTGCTCTGACACTCCTACATTTTATTGTAAAACCAAATGTACAATAAAGAACAATAAATGAACTCAAAACTCTAACTGAAAGTCTTCTGGATGGCTACGGGAAAAAACACTAAGTTGGAACTGTTAAGGGATCTTTGAAGCTGCCACTCTACTACTCTGTTCGGGCGAACTTATTACAGCGGTGATATTGATAGCTTAGCAATTAGAGGCAAATGGTCGGAAGTCAGAAACTTCGATGCCTTTGCTCTTGTCGTGCACCCTGAATCTTGTTGCTAGGCGGATTACGTCGGCGTAATAACAGAGTAATGATGCTTTTAAGTGAGGACTTTTTGTGCTGTCAGTCATAAGAATGAGAGAAACAACTGTATTGTTTGAGTGGAAAGTTCAAGAGTGTAAAAGGAGAATGTGAAAGTCGAACGGAGCAAAATTATTTGTCTGGCGAGCAGAGAAGTCGAACGGAATTTACTGTGCGCTATCATTGTAATTGGAGACCTTTCGACATAGAAGTGAGAGATTTTCGCGTTATTGGAGCAGCATAACCGGAACTTTTTACATTTTGTCAAAACTTTGCAAAGGTCATTGAGTGGTCTACAACCAAAACAGTTCGGTGGTTAACACAAATATACTATTTAGGAATCACATGGCAGGAGTTTCGGTAACTGTTCAACTTTGATCGGCGTTTGCAACGAATCGTACACACGTCAAACATAAATAACAGATGTAATTTACAAGCGGAGCTGCAAGTTTTTATCGCCCCCAAAAAGCGTTATTTTTCATCGAAATAGGAAAACAGAGGACAAGAAAGTTAAAATTTAAGAACTCACATGCTTTCAAAGTGGAAAAACGGGTCATAAAAAGAAGGAGTGCTAGATTAAAAACACAATTCAAGAAGATTTGCAGTCGCAGCCGTAGTCGACAAGGAGAGGTGTACAGTACAGTTCCATCAAGAAAGGACAAAAGTAATTTCCTATTGGTGCGAGAAACCAGGGCACATTGCTATTAACTGTGTGTTTTATTCGACCACCTTTCCGACTACGAAATAATTAAATTCGAAAAATATTATCGGTCACAATTAATTGTAACAAATTACAAATAATTTAATAATTCATTTCCGCTGGAAGTTCACATTTCCGGCTACGTGATAAATAAATTTAAGAAAAATAAATAATTATTTATATATCAACCAACCCGTCCGAACCAAAGCCCAGGCTTTCGTCACCTGTCCGGCTCCGTTGTAATTAAATTCGAAAATAATTAGTTATAAAAATTAATTATTAAAAAATTATTATCAATTAGATTCTGAAATTAAACCACGAGACATCTAAAACTTCAATCTCTACGTTCCGCTCCGTACACATTACGTACACACTAGACTTCTGCATTAATGTACCCAAAAGGGCAAAGAATCACTCATTCTAGAAAGGGGTTTACTTTTTACCTGTACAGTATTAACGAGTGTAAATAATTAGACTAACATTGCCTGTATTGTACAAGCATTTAATGAGTACAGTAAAATGGTTATGACGTCTAGGGACTGTACAGCGTTTTGGTGTACAAGTTAACTAAGTTAACCGGGCGACGGCAACGACCGATCGTCCGATGGCTCGCTCCGGCCAAATTGCTGACGCAGCGTCTGGCCGGAAGCTCGTGCATAGCCGGCAACCGCTACCCATTGGAGCGGCCGCTATGAGTTTCCCTTTTGTTAGCCTTAAGTTCAGTTTGATTTTGGATTCATAAGAATAAAGAGCTGCTGCTCATAAAACTTCACTCCGACTACCGTCGTTAAACTTTTATCATTGAAGAACTGTCTGAGTCTCTAGGCCAGTAGTTGATGAAGGGCAATTACCCTTCCAACCTAATCTTCGTATTTCGTCTTGGAAATTCCACGGCCAACCGGCCCGCAACATAACGGAGGACGCTGTCCCCCGCACCCTTAGTATCGCACATTCTAAGCACTCTAGAATAATATTGGTTGGGCAACCTTCAGCCGCAGCTACGTGTCCCACCGTCTGCCTTATCATATTGGTGTTCACAAAGACAAGGGACCAGCCGAGGAGGAACTTATTGCCCACGGCAACACACGATATAAGATTACATCTATAATAATTGGCGCTCAACGTAAAAATACCCATTACAATATGGACGGGATCATGTAAGTGAGCACTTCAGTCCCTATACCCTCCGGCATATGCATTTACACTTCAATTTCAATAAATAAATATTATATCGCTGCCAAAATATTTTCTGCAGATCTGCTCCTATAAATTTGTGTTTTTACATAATCATTATTTGGTGGCGTTGTGAAATTAAGTTATTAAATCGTACAACTTTACGCTTTGCTCTCGCTATTGTTGTATTTATTTTTTGTGTGTTGTTTGCATTTTATATCTCAGTGCCGAACGGCTGCTTATATGTAATATTAAATATTAATTATTAAAATTAATAATATTAAATAGGTATCGGCCTCAGCGCAAGGGCGCCGCCGAGGAATAAATAAATTATTAATTCATTTAAATAATTTTTTGTCGACGGAACCGTCTCATTTAATTACAGGCATTAAATTTAACATGTCTCACTGTATTCTTTTTTGCCCGCATTAAAAGTAAAAATTAGTCTTTGTATTTGCGTCGCAACTTTATTCGGCTGCTCAGCTTTGTTTATGCAACAATCTTGCACCCCACCCCACACCGACATACGAACCCGACACCGCGACGTTTGTATCCCAAACTTTGTTTAGCTTCGCTACTTCGCTTGCTATAGCGGAAACCCGGACCCCGCGCACCCCTCTTATTGCTGCTGCTGAACAGGGCAGTGGCTGAGTTCGGCGAATTTTTGTCCGTCACTGCCGAAGCGGCGACTCAGCCCCCGCAAGCCCCTCACAGGCCAGTCGTCTTGATGGGCATGCAGCTTATTTGTAGATCTAGTTTTATTAGAATATAAATACACAATTCGCGGCTCCATATGAGCTCCCCGTTCCTTACTTATAGGGACAAGAAGCCAGATAGCGACTCGGGGTCGGACACTGAGAAGCTGCCGACCACTTCCACACCAATACAAGCAACCTCTAGTGCCCCTTTGAATACAAATATGGCACTAAACCCAGAGCAGCTCCACGCTGTTATCCAGGCAGCCATTGCCATGAAAAGGCTAGCGAAGACCTTCCCAGAGAAAACGTATTGCGCTTGACTATAAAAAATTTGTCTGATCAGCTGGCAGCGGCACAAATCACGCCCGCCGCTGCCCAAACCCCTCAGATACAGACTTTCGAGCCTTAGACATTATAGGCAACGTAGTATGCAAATGCTTGCCCGAGTTCACTGGATCACAAGAAACATATGTTTCCTGGCGGCAAGCGGCAAAAGCAGCATACCGCATTTTCGAAGGCTTTGTTAATAGCTCGCGCCATTATCAGGCAGTTGTTATCATTAGAAGTAAGATAAGGGGCCCTGCTGATGCTGTACTGTCTTCATTTGGCACAGTGTTGAATTTTGATGCGATTATAAATCGCTTAGATTTCACATACAGCGACAAGCGACCGATACATGTTATCGAGCAGGAGATGGGCACCCTTAGGCAGGGAAATCTCACCCTCTTACAATATTACGATGAGGTTGAAAAGAAACTCACTCTCCTCACAAAAAAAAGTCGCTATGTCATACGCTGCCTCAGAGGCAAAAGTCTTATGCGAAAAATTCCGGGATGACGCCCTCCGAGTATTTATCTCGGGGCTAAGACGTAATCTCACGGACGTCCTCTTCTCCGCGAAGCCGAAGGACATGCCATCAGCACTCGCTCTGGCACAAGAAGTAGAGTCAAACCATGACAGGTACGCATTTGCAACTTCATTTGCAAAGAGCCAGGAAGATAAGGATAGAAAACAATATCCGAAGGCGCAAGAGCGCCTGCAAGCTCAGGCACTGGCTCACCAAAGCGGGAAGCCAGCTGCGTCCGGTCGTTCAGGCCCCGTTAAAAGACGGAGGGTCAACCACGTCACTCAGAGTGCAGGCGGAACTGAGGATAAATACACAGCCGCAGCCTCGAACGCGGCTAAAGAAATCGATGACGAGGCAATTCAAGAATATGATTCGGACGTTATCAATATTTTAGGGGAAAATCCCTGCTACCCGCCATCCGACGAAGAGTAGCTGGGAAAGATATGAGGCTCTTAATAGACACAGGCGCGGCAAAAAATTTCATCCGTCCGTATGAAGGATTGAAAGGCGTCCGCACCAATTCCGCTGCTTCTTCTTTTGACCCTAACATCGGCACACGTCACGGATTACTCGCTAGCCAAGTACATTCCCATCGTCGATGGGCGGATTTTAGTATGGGAGGAATTTGCATCCGTTAGACATTCAGCAAACCTTTCAGAGTACAGGCGCGTGGTGGAAGAGACTGATGGCATGATTAACTTGTTCCCCCAGTCGCACATGCAGAAGCTCTTGATCGTAGATGTAGCTCATCTGCGTGACCTGCTCGATTCATTGAGCATCCACCATAGGGTAGCTAGGAGTTTAGACTTCTTGGGAGCGGCGTTAAAAGTAGTGGCGGGAACGCCAGACGCGGAAGACCTTCAAAATATTAAACTTAACGAATTCCAACTTATCAATGCAAACAACAGACAGATAAATATTAACAGTAAAGTACAAGAACAGATCAATAGCATAACCGCTACCGTCAACCAAATCCTGAGGTCGGCTAAAAAGTCCCAAATCGACACGGGACACCTATACGAGATGTTATTGTCTCGGAATAGGATGATCGCAATGGAGCTGCAAAATTTATTGCTGGCTATAGCCCTTGATAAAATCAACATCGTTAGCCCTAGCATACTAGACCATGCAGACCTGGAGAGTGTGTGGATCGAGGAGCCCACAGATACCCCCAATAAAGAAATTTTGTCCGTTGCGTCTGTCAAAATATTACAATCCGATAACATTTTACACTTTATTATCAAATTCCCGAAAATTAAGGCAGCGTGCATTAAAAT
>VNJN01005570.1:0-18087 GCA_008042485.1 Drosophila mayri | reverse complement strand
TATTTAACTATTTAACTATTTAACTATTTAACTATTTAACTATTTAACTATTTAACTATTTAACTATTTAACTATTTAACTATTTAACTATTTAACTACTTAACTACTTAACTACTTAACTACTTAACTACTTAACTACTTAACTACTTAACTATTTAAAAAAATATTTTTATTTGAGCAAATCAATAAAAATAAAGCTAAAAAATTAAATAAATAAAAATAAGATCAGCCAGAGTTTGCGGGACGAGATGCGGTCTGGGTTTCTGGAAATAATGCAGCATATGAACGAGGTTTTGAGACCGGCTGTCCCTCAGAGACTCGTTTAAGGCGGGAGCCAGGGACAGCGACCACAGCAGCAGCCACCAATTCTAGCAGGACGACAGAAACAGCAACCGCGGCAGCCATATCCAGTTGGGCGAACGAGGGAACCCGGACCAGATTCTCGCGAGCGGTACAGGCATGTGCAGACTGTCCCTCCGGATGCCACCAACACAGGTCAGGGGTGCACCGGAGCTGTGCGAGGCATACAGCAGCAGCCCAGCGAACTCCACAGAAGCCCAGGAGGTGCGGCAAGCCGACCGCGGATACCGTAACTGGCGCGTGGAGGACCGTCGAGCTGGCGAGTTCCGTGACGAGCGGATTTATGTCAACTGGCATGCAGGAGGCAGTTCCCATGGCACCAGGGTGGACCGCTGGAACATCTCCTTGTGCGGCGAGGACGAGCGGAACCACGTCGAGGGCTTCCTGATTCGTACCTGCAGAGGCAGTCCCGCTGTCCGTGGGTGAAGGTGATGGGAAACTTTCACACGTGCAGCAGCACCGGCTGGACAATTGGAACCAGAGCCACCAAACGGAGCACCAACAAATCACCCAGCTTCTACAGCGGGAGCAGCAGCCTGGAGAGTCGGTGGACGACTACCTGCAAGCAATGCAGACCCTTGCTTCTCGCCTGGGAAAGCCAATGCCGGAGCGGCATCTAGATAAGGTGATAAAAAAAGATTTGAGAGAGGGGATCGCTCGCTTCATTTATGCGATGGAGCTACTCATCGTGGATGAGCTGCGGCAGGAGAGCCTCGAAGTGGAGCGTAGCTTCGGACGCCGGGCTCGGGCCCAATACCCGCCAGCAGCGTGCTACCCAGGGCCAGAACGGACCGGGTCAGCAAGGCCTTTGCTCCAGACCCAGACGAGGACGAGGACGAGCGGGCCCCGCAGGTGAAGGAAGTACGGGAGAGGCCCCGAAATCCTTTCAGGACCGGATTCTGGGACTGTGGAGGATAATAATGAAGGTAGTCTTAGATATTTACCCTATGAAGAGCGCATGCGGCGGTTTTTGGAGGCTAGGAGCCGGATCTTCGAGCAACACCAGCTGAGTGGCATGCGGGAGGTTTCCCGCACGGTCAGAAAGGCCCGAGATCGTTTCCGGAAACGGCAGGAAAAACGAAGGGAGGTTGTTGCAGCTGTAAAGCGTGGCGGATCCTAGACCTAGATTCGCCAAGGTAAAAGTCCTGGGTCAGCAGCTGACTGGTTTGTTGGACACCGGAGCAAGTGAGTCCCGGGAGCTGGAGGAGATCAAGCGGCGGTTTCTCACTTTTAAGAAGGATGGCCTGGGAACCACCTGCCTCGAGAAGCACACCATCGAAGGCGCGAAAATCTTCAAGGACCGGCCCTATCCGATGTCTCCGGCAAAGCAGAAGGCTGTCGAGTACGAAGTCGACAAGATGCTAGTATTGGGAGTCATCGAGGAGAGTAAGAGCCCATGGAGCAACCGAACGACGGTAGTATCAAAGCCTAGAAAAGACAGGTTATGTTTGTATGTCAGGAAGCTGAACGAGGTGACTCTAAAGGATGCCTACCCCTTGCCTAGTTTGAGTTGAGTTTGAGTCCGGAGGCGCAACTGGCTGTTGAGGCGTTAAAGATGGCACTAACCACGGCACCAGTCCTGGTACACGCGGCAATTCTACATCCAGTGTAACGCGTCACATATCGGAGTGGGAGCCGTGCTTTTCCAGTAGGACGAGGACAACCAGGAGCAGCCGATTGCGTTCTTCTCGGTAAAGATGAATAGGCACCAGGTGAATTACACCGTAATCGACTAAGAAGGCCTCGTGGCGCTCCTGGCGATCCGGAAATTCCAGCCGTACGTGGAGGGCATGCCATTCACATGCATCACTGATCACGCCTGGGACGCCTGATCGGGATGCCTGGCCAGGTGGTCGCTGATGCTTTAGAGGTTCAACGTCAGCATCGAGCATCGGAAGGGCACGAGAACTTGGTGGCAGACACGCTCTCGCGATGCGTGGAGGAGATTTCCCTGGATCCAACGGAGTTGCTGGGTTTCGAGACCACAGAGTTTGCTGGCGATGAGTACCAGGAGTTAGTCCGAGAAGTGCAGGAGAACACGGATAACTTACCGGATCTTAGGATCGAGGACGGGCTCATCTTCAAGAAAGTCTCCCCGGAAACTGTAGAGGACGAGGTGGACGGATCGGCGTGGAAGCTTTGGATAACGCAGAGTCTGACCCACAATATGGTTGAGCGAGCCCATACGGACCCAAAGGCAGCTCACGGCGGAATGGGAAAGACGCTAGAGATTCTGCGACGACAGTACTACTGGCCTGGGATGGTGCTGCAGGTGCGCGAATTCGTCAGAAGATGCCAGGTTTGCAAGGAGTCGAAGGCGCCGAACCACCGTTAGATGGTCGGGATCGGAGAACCGGTACAGACGGAGCGGCCGATCCAGAAGCTGTACATCGACTTCCTTGGCAAGTATCCTAGGTCAAAGAAGGGACCACTTCTCCAAATATACATTTCTGAGGGCCATGAAAGACGCGACAGCCTCGAACGTTGTAGATTTCCTCATAAGCGAGGATTTCTACAAGTTCGGTGTATGGACAATGGACGGCAGTTCACGTCGAGTATCTTCGAGGAAGTGATGGAGAGCTTCGAAATCAGGCACCTCAAAACACAGATATAATCGCCACAGAGCAACGCACCGGAGCGTACTGGCGGCTATTCGAGGGTTCCTGGAGAATGACCATTGGGAGATGAGAAGGTGCGTAAGAGTTTGGAAACCTTTTACGATCGCAAAGCCAGGCCAGGAGGTGTCCCGCCGGAACTTCGTCCTCAGCGACTTCGGGAAGCAGTTTAACGCCAAGTTTGCCAAGAAGTTCCTGAAGGCCAGGGTGGTTAAGGCGGTCGACAGCATCGCATAAGAGTTGGAGCATAAGCAGGGCAGGAGTTTGGGCGTGTACCACGCCAAGGACATCTGCGTGTGACCTGGAAAAGGGAACACAAAGTACACAAGGACAGATGACTGGATTTGTAGTACTTTCCGTACGGCGTGGGCCGTGGGCTTGGGCGTGGGCTCCTATCCAAATGCTCCCAATGATCTTGTCGAGCCGCCGGCACCCAGTAGCATCTCTATTGGTGGTGCATTTCCAGTCGGAATGGGCTGAAAGGGACAATCGATAGACCGGTGAAGATGGCGAGGAATTTAAGAGAAGTGGCTCTTACCCTTTGGCCTTGGCCGTTGCACCCGAAAATAAACGGTTTCTAAGCCAGACCTCGAACAGCGGTCCAAGGCCATAAAGGGAGGCGAAAACGGTCAGGTTAGGGCAGTTGAAAACAAACAGCGTGCGCAGAGTTAAGTTCGGAAAATTAGACGGAATAAAAAGAAAACGGGAGAAAGGAAATTAAGTGAAAGCGGGAAATATAAAACGAGATTTTTTTGGTTTTCTTGACGGTTCCTCTGTGTCTGCCGGCGGCAAGATGAGATTGTTCGCGTGCATGTGGATGCGTTGGATCCGCTGACGAATCACTAGGCCGAGCCCTTTTGCCGCCTCTTTCGTCTTTCTCTCTTCCAAGTGAGCGGTCGTGTTTTTTGCTTGCGCTCTCGTTTTCGTAAAAATCTTTACAGTGAAACCGCCGGGGTTTATTTTAAACTTCTATGCATGCAGCTTTATTATTTCAATCTTAATCCCTTTATTTTCAATATTTATTTGTGCTGCCAGTGTTTGCTCTTTCTGCCTTTTTGCATTTCCTCTGTGCACCTCACCCGTTTAGCCGTTGCTGCCCTGTCGCGACACTTAAAGTTTTCTAAGCTCGCTTACTCTCACACTACCCTTCTCTCTAGTGCTTCAACTCTCTCGGTGCATCTGCACTTTCTCTCTCATATCTGTTCGCCCCCTTATTCTATTGCTACAAGTATAGTGGTAAGTCTTCAATAATGTCTTCTGATATCGTCTCCTTTTCAAAAACCTGTAAAAAGGCAGTTTTGTCAAATAATCTTACCATCGGCTGCTGGCTGTGCATTGGTGTTGCCGGCCGGATAGTTGATGATGTGAGAAAAAACATCGGCTTAAGCTACTGTTGCGTTGCCTGTCGTGACGTTGAAAGGGAAATGTCATCTTTCATGCAGCAAACCAAGGGCAGTTTTAAAAAGTTTTTATCGAGTTTCAACAAAACTCATAACATCTTTTTACCGCTTGTTAAACAATTTAATAGCCTTACGCTATTAAATGAGTCTCCAAGGCGTAAAAAAAGTGCAAATGAAGTGCAGCCTTTGACTAAGGCCTCGACCTCAGAATTTACTCCCAGAATTCTGAGGTCAAGCGTTAGGAAAGAGTCGGTACCCGAAGGTGCTGTGGGACTAACCGTTCCACCGCAAATTTCTATTTCGTCTCCTATGGGAGCACAAATTTTGACTCCTCCAATATGGGCACTCCAGGCACTCAGCCTGTCTCACCAAAAGCCCTCATCGCTATCCCACCTACGAAATAGGTACTTGTTTCGCGGCTCTCCCCTGGTCAAACATCTAATAATGTCATTGCCTTTACACAAGGCAAAGTTAGAGCTGAAAATTTAAAATTAAATGTGTAAAAATTCAAATTTTCTTACGCTAGGGATATTTCATCCTTCAAAATAAATGTCCCAAATGATTTCTTTGGCACGATATGCTCAACCAAATTCTAATACACTTCAAACCTCAACACAACATGACTTTATTGCTGGCTTGTTCGACATTTCCCTGTCTCAAGTCAACCATGTACAACATTTTTTAAAGCGTTTGCTTCATCTTTGTTTTGTCTCTAATCCAGCGAGCGTCAGTTTATCGAGGGTTGCGCCTCTGACGCAACCTGAAGATCCCTAGCATCCTACTTTCGATGTGACACTCGATATTGGTGCTGATATACACGAAATATCTGATAGACCTCCAAAAAGAGCTTACTGCTTTCGCAAGTCTGACTTCGACCGGCTGAATAATTGTATTTCTGACTATGATTGGTTTAATTTATACATGTGCACTGACATGGCTGATGCTGTAGACATTTTTTACAATGCGATGAATTCATTCTTCTCGGAATGTGTTCCGTTATACTATCCCTCAATATAAAAAAAAACCACCTTGGTTTACTAAAGAATTGAGTCGCTTGAAAAATGTAAAGTCAAGGCTGTACACGAAATTTAGAAAAACCGATTCTCGTTCTGACTTCTGTAACTATATATCGCTTGGGTCAAACTTCACCGTACTGAACGCACAGTGTTACAAAAGCTATTTGACTCGTCGCAGGGTCCAGTTCTCTCAGGATCCTAAACAGTTTTATAATTTTGTTAATACTAAAGGTAAGGCGGTAACTCATTCTTCCTCACTCTCTTTTGCAAACGCTACTGTGAAGGGCGATCAGGCAATTGCTGATCTTTTTGCCCAATTTTTTCAAACAACATACTCCATTTCCATTGACCTAAATCAGACGTATTCTTATGGCTTGCCTAGATCGAACCTAATATTCTTTCCACGTATAGACAAAAGCTCTCTCCTTTTCGGTCTTCATCGTGTTAAGCCAGTTTATCTTCCAGGTCCCGACGGAATACCGGGCTGTGTGCTTAGGTATTGTGCTGATGCCCTGTGCTCGCCCCTTCTGAAATTGTTTTCCTTATCCTTAGAAACCTCGAACTTTCCTCTTATTTGGAAGGAGTCATTCATTATTCCTCTCCACAAAAAAGGTAACAAATAGAGGTAACTATAGAGGAATCTCTAAGCTTTCGGCCATCCCTAAACTTTTCGAAAACATAATCACTTCACATTTGCAGCACCTTTGCAGATCAGTAATCTTTCCATGTCAGCATGGATTTGTAAAGCGAAGATCAACAACTACAAACCTTTTGGAGCTAACTTCCTTCATTATAAGGGGCTTCCAGAATAACCTTCAAACGGATGTAATTTTACTGACTTCAGTAAAGCATTTGATTCTGTTAATCATTTATGGGTTTAATGAGTTTTTCAATTGATCTTCTTAGGTGGATCTCTAGTTATCTGACTGGCAGGACGCAAAAGGTCTTTTTTAAAAACAATTTATCTAATGTTCTTCGAGCCACCTCAGGTGTCCCGCAAGGGAGCCAAGGGTTCTTTGTTGTTTACATTATTTATTAATGATCGTTCCTAAGTTTTAACAAATTCTAGAGTACTCATGTACGCTAATGATGTCAAGCATTGCGTGCAATATAGGGACGACGCTTACCAGTCTGATTTACAAACATATCTTGATAGCTTTCAAACCGCATAAACCTACTTAACTTAAATGGCTCTAAATGTAAGCTAATCACATTCTCTCGTGTCGTTCCCAAGCTTGCAATATACACGCTTAACTGCTGCTCTTTGGAAAGAATTAACTCAGTTGATGATTTGGGTGTCCGCCTGGATCCCAAACTAGACTTTTATCGATCATATTTCCTACATGGTGAATAAAGCCAGGGGTATGCTGGGATTTATTAAACGGTGGTCGAAAGAATTCGATGACCCCTATGTAACTAAAACTTTATATATTTTATTAGTTCGTCCTATCTTAGAATATAGATCTTGCGTTTGAAGCCCACAGTATGGGGTCCACAGTAAGCGCATTGAATCGGCTCAAAAGAACATTTTGCTTTTCGCTCTAAGCGGTTTAGACTGGGATGCTGACCAGAGATTACCCTCCTATTATAGTAGACTTCTCCTAATTAACTTACCTTTAGTCAATCGTAGAACTATGCTAGGCATAACCTTCATTTATAACCTTATTAACGGTGACGTGGTCAGTACTGACTTGTTAGGCCAGATCAATTTTAATGTCCCGAGTAGAAATACTAGATCTAAATACTAGAATTAGTTTTGCGCCATTGTAGAACCTCCTATGAACTGCATGTTATAATGATTTGTATTCGGTGATTTCACATGCTGACAGTCTTCCTAAACTAAAAATTTAATCCTTACCCACTTAGATCGCATGCATGCAAACATTCAGGCAGCTCGCCGGTAGTTTATTTCCTTGTATTCTTTTCTATATTTTCAATCGCGTCCACTAATACCTAACCCTAACAGGCGCGTGTCTGGTTTCATAAGGGCCACTTGAGTATACTGACCGTAGTGCATCAACGTCCAGAATATTCCCTTAGTATATAACTACACATATTTGCCGCCGTCGCGGGCCGCCGATGAAGGCCGCGCACAGCTCGCGCCTCCTCCTTCGACAAGGATATTATTATTAGTTTTGTATAAATCATTTTTGTGTAATATTACTTACATGTATTCCTGAGGTGTCCATTGTCCTTCGCGTTTTTCGTAGCCTTGTGTCCGGGATTTATGCAACACAAGTGTTGATAATAAAGAATCGGGCAGAAGCTGCATAGCCATTAAATTTGTGAAGAAAAACAAAATATACCAACCCTATTATTTCTCTTGGAGCTCCAACAGGGATATCAGGTTGAGAAAAAGGGGGCTTACTTGGAGGCCCGGTTGTGGCCTGTGGTTTGAGGCGGAACCCCACTTCTCCTCCGCTGCTCTTATACAAATGAATAGCCTTGGCGCGAGCGCATCCCTGGCTGAGTATACGGTTCGGAAGGATAAGTCGGCTCCAGGTAGACGAATTGTATGTAACTAGTAGTAAAAATGAACTTTGTCATTAATTAAAACAATGAATTATGAGTAAAATATTTACCTGGGGGAGATGAGCTGGTCGCCAAGTCGCCTGGAATAGGCTCCGGTCTGCCGGAGATGGGTGGTGCCCCAAAATAACCAGGAAGCACCACAGGATGGGTGGGTGCGGCGTGGCGAATGCCACCAATTGTGTCCAATGTCGTCCAGTTTATGTTTTGTTGTTTAAATTTTTGTTAGTTCCTGGTGATGTGTAATGTGTTTAGTTCCAAGACGTCCGATATTTATCGGTATCTATAGTGCGGACTGCGGTCCTTTTTGTTCTATGTGTATTCTAAGTAGTTAATTCTTTCATTTAAAAATATAGCCAATAATCCTTATTTACGGTCCCTGATTAAATTTCTGTATGTTGTTTAATTGGCCAAACCTAGAAATGTCAATACCTGATAATCCTGTTCTCGGTTCTAAAATTTGTCGCCCTGTCCCTGTCTCCAAGTGCCTGATTTATTAAATGTCTTAATAGGCATCTTAAAATTTTTTTTATAGTTATAGTGCTTATTATTATTATTATACCCTTGCAGGGTATTATAATTTGAGTCAGAAGTTTGCAGGATCAGGATCAACAGCAGAGTCGATTTAGCTATGTTCGTCTGTCCGTTTCTACGCAAACTAGCCGCTTAGTTTTAATGCTATCTGAATGAAACTTTGCAGTTAGTCTTCTATAAATTCTAACTCGTATATATGTCGGAACGAGCCTGATCGGACGACTATATCATATAGCTGCCATAAGAAAAAATTTTAACTTTGTCAATTTTCAACATATTTTCATCAAAGTTGAGATTTAGCCGTTTTTTAGTATTCTTGAATTTCGTTTTTAATTTCATGAAAATCGGTCGATTGTAGCTTCCATAAGAACAATCAGGAAAATAAAAGAAAAATCCATACCTTGTCAGTTTTCAAGATATTTTCAAACTTGATATTTGGCCATATTATATTATTTCAGAATTTCGGTACTAATTTCATGAAAATCGGCCAATTATATCCTATAGCTGCCATAGGAACAATCAGGAAAAAAAAAACGTAATTTAGCCGATTTTCAAACCATTTTCATCAAGTTTGAGATTTGGCAACTAATAATTATTACAAAATTTCGGTATTAATTTTTTTTAAATTCTACAAAGGTATATAAACTTCGGTGAGCCGAAGTTAGCTTCCTTTCTTGTTTTATAAATTTTTGTTTTACAGTTTTGAGTTTGTAAGAGCGAAAGTAATGATATTTATGGCCCAATTTAATGAATACATACGGGGATATCACATGGATCTGGTTTTTTTTTTGGACGCGTTAAAACACCTTATGATTGTATCCAGAATTATAAGTAATCCAAGAGGTAACGCCTTACTTGTTGGAGTGGGCGGCTCCGGAAAACAAAGCTTGACTAGATTAGCTTCATTCATAGCTGGATACAATTTTTTTCAAATAACACTAACCCGTTCGTATAATACCGGAAATTTAAATGATGATCTGAAATTGTTATATCGGACAGCAGGCCTCGATGGAGACGGCATGACATTTATATTTACAGATAATGAAATCAAAGAAGAATCATTTTTAGAGTTTATTAATAACATTTTAAGTTCTGGGGAAATTGCAAATCTCTTTGCTAAAGACGAGCTGGATGAGATGTATGCCGAGCTTACTCCAGTAATGAAAAAACTTCAACCTCGACGACCAGCTACACAAGACAATCTTTACGATTTTTTTATTTCACGCGCTCGCTACAATCTTCACATAGCTCTTTGTTTTTCTCCAGTTGGTGAAAAGTTTCGAATGCGATCTCTAAGGTTTCCTGGTCTTATATCAGGATGTGTTATCGATTGGTTCCAAAAATGGCCGGAGGACGCACGAATTGCAGTTTCCAGACACTATTTGTCTGAATTTCAGCTGGTTTGCACGGATAAGGTTAAAGAACAAGTTATTGATATAATGAGCTGGATTCATGAGTCAGTTCAAGATTCATGTATAAGTTACTATGACCGATTTCGCAGGGTTACTTTTGTCACTCCTAAGTCACTAATATCTTTCCTGGAAAGTTATAAGTTATTATATAAGGACAAGCAGGACCATATTGTTACAATGTCAGAACGAATGAGCTCAGGATTAGACAAGCTTGATGAAGCTGGAGCTTCAGTAGCAATTTTAAAAAAAGATTTAATTGAAATGAATAAAGTTATTGCTGTTGCAAGTGAAGAGGCCGAGGAAGTTTTAGCCAATGTTGAACTTTCGAAAGCTGCAGCGGAAATAGTAAAAATCGAGGTAGCAGAAAAAAAAGGACAAGCTGAAGTTCTTGTTAAAAATATTTCAGCTGTTAAACAGGTAGCCGAGGCAAAGTTGGAAAAAGCTTTGCCTGCTTTAGAAGAAGCAGAAGCTGCATTAAAAACTATCAAAGCGGCTGATATTGCCACAGTTAGAAAATTGGGAAAACCTCCATACCTTATAACATTAATTATGGATTGCGTATGTATATTATTTAGAAGAAAAATTAAACCCATTCGCCCAGATACAGATAAAGCGTTCATACAAAATTCTTGGGAAGAATCTTTGAAAGTCATGTCTGACACAAGTTTTCTAAGGAAAATTGTAGAATACCCGACTGATTTGATCAATGCAGAAATGGTTGATATGATGGTGCCATATTTCCAGTATCCGTAAGTAAAAACCTGTATATAACTATGTTGCCTTTATGTTTCATAATAATTATGAAACGAATGCGCCCTTTTAAATGTATTATAGATAATTAAAATAAGTGAGTGAAAGACTTTGTTACAGGGGAGTGCCACTGGGTTGCATTATACAATACAGTGTAAAAAATTTTGTAAATCTGGGGATTACAAATATTCTTAGTAATAAATATATATGAATGGTTTAGATAGATGGTATTGGGAAAAGAGCAAGTGAAAAAAATTAAAATAAAAAATCATCATTGATTCTCTTCTTACAAATTAACGGTCGTGTTTTTTACTTGCGCTCACCTTTTATTTAAAACTATCAGGATTAAATGAATTTTCTACTTTGTGTTTTATAACGTTCATTTTCACTCCGCGTGCATTCAGCAATTTTTATTTGTGCATTAAATATTTTGCATTTCTCTTTGTTTCCTTTTTCTTTTAGGCGTTGTTTCGCCGTCGCGACAGCTAATCGTTTCCAAGTATGCTCACTCCCAAGCTCTACCGTTCTCTCGGTCTCCCGCTATCTCTGTGCAGTGCACTTCTTATATTATATTTTGGTCTCTCGCTCTCCTTAACATAACAAATACAACTGTAAGTTTTTAAAATGACTTCTGGAATTATCTGAGCATATTGTTGTCAAGGAGTACGAAGCTTAGAATAAGAAAAAGCTCCAACAGGCCAGGCCAGATCAGTTTATTTCCTATCAGAATCCTTCTAATACTTAATACTGTTATAATACTACAGCATTAATTAGAGACTTCATTAGAGATTTGACTTCTCTATAGGGTTTTACACAAGTGCGAGCGAGATGACTATATGTCACTTCTAATACATTGTCAATGCATTAGCCAATACATTAGAGGCCACTATCGATAAATCTCCATAAAATATACTAGATACGATATTTGACCGATGACAATATACTGTTAAAATTAAGCGAAATTGTAATTTAAAAGAAGAAGAAAAGAAGAAGAAAAGAGCAGATTCACCATTATCGTGGAACCAACTTCAACTCGGACGTAGTTGTCCGCACCATACGCCTTTTGCGATGCATCACAGAATCCATGATGCTCTACCCTCAGTCCTGGCCGGAACGCGACACAACGAGGATTGCGGATCTGACCGAGCGAGGAATAACTTTCAATCAAATCGATATATTTTTGAGACGATTCCTGGGGAAAAACGTCGTCCCACCATAGATCGTGGAGCTAGATGTCCTGCATGAACATTTTAGATCGGACAATAAAGGGGGCAAGCCAACCTGCTGGATCGAATAGTCTCGTAATCTGGAACAGGACCCGCCGCTTCGTGAGGGACGAGTCAGAGGACAGTTCAGGCGGAACAAAGAAGAACTCATCGGATGTTGCTCTCCAGCGTACCTCCTACGTTATCACCGTACTCTCCGAGTCGATCTCGAGGAAATCAGCGTAAAGGAGATGTTCACTCGGAATATTTGTGAAAATTGCTCGGCCTGCCGAATTCAGAGCTTTGTCCAACTCTTCAATGGCCAGCTCAGCTTCGTGCTTAGAGTCTGCTCTGGCTAGGACATCGTCCACGTACATGCAATTTTGAATAATATGACTCGACTGCGGATACCTCTCTTCTTCTTCATCTGCGAGCTGTCGCAGGACTCGAATCGCCAGAAATTGGGCGCAATTGTCTCCGAAGGTGACCGTCTTTAGCTCATAATCTCGGATTTCGCCCTCTGGATTTCGAAATAGGATGCGTTGGAACGAGATAAGCTCAGATCAACCCAAATTTGGCAGTACATCTTCTCAATATCGGCATTGAAAACGTATCGGAAGTACCGTCACTTCCTCCTCAACAACGCGTACAAGAAGTCATGCAGAGTCACATACTCCAAGAAGCAATACCCACAATGGTGGAGCAAAGAGCTAAGCGAGCTCAGACGTAAGGTCAGGAAGACCTTCAACCACAGCTACGGAACCAAAGAATGGGGACCGTACAAGGAAATACATAAAGAGTACAAAAAGGCGATATACGTAGCCAAGAAAGAATCTTGGAGCAACTACAGCGAATCGCTAGAAGGAATAAAAGACACGGCTAGGTTGAGCAAAATACTAGCAAGAGGGCAAGCAAGCCCCTCACTTATAAACAGACCTGACGGCACAGGAACGTCGTCAGCTGAAGAATCATTAGATATCTTGCTGGACACTCACTTCCCAATAAATCTAGGAATAAAACCCACACCAATGGACGCCCTAAGGGCAGTTTAACAGCCACAAGTCGAAGAGATTGCCACAAGGGAAAGTATTCACTGGGCGATAGACTCCTTTGACAAATACAAGAGTCCAGTTCCGGACTGAATCATACTGGCAATGCTGCAAACGACGAAGGAATACATACGGAACTGGCTGCAGGCAATCCTCCAAGCATGTATTCAAACAGTACACGTACCGCTTCCTTGGAAGGAAGCAAAAGTATTCTTTATACCTAAACCAGGAAGAAGAGGACACATCCTAGCCAAGGATTACAGGCCGATCAGCCTGACCTCATTCCTTATGAAAACAATGAAAAGGATACTAGATATCCATCTCAGAAGAAAAACGGAGAGAAACCTTTCGGAAGCCCAGCACGCTTACCGGAAAGGCAAATCCACAGAAACGGCGCTACACGAAGTAGTACAACACATAGAGAAAGCTCTGCTGTTCAAAGACTACACATTCGCAACCTTTTTAGATATAGAAGGGGCTTTCAACAACGTAACCGCGGACTCCATCTTGAGCTCCCTCAATAAAATAGGAGTTGAGGGAGGCATCAGATCATGGATAGACGAAATGCTAACGAGCAGGAAGATAACAGCCGAACTGAGTGGCACTCATCACACCAGGTTTGTAAAGAGGGGCACACCTCAGGGGGGAGTCCTATCTCCACTGCTCTGGCTGATCAACATGGACGACATATTGAAAGAACTCAATAGCGAAGGAATTAAGGTGGTAGCTTACGCGGACGACGTAGTCCTCACTACAGGACCATTCCCCGACGTTATCAGCGAACTGATGACGAGGGCACTCACCAAACTGAACTCATGGGCTAAAGCCTGTGGACTAGGAACTTATGCTCTATACGAAAAGAACAAAGATCCCCCGGTTCACAAAACCACAGATAGATGGAATAGAGCTAGAGCTATCACAACAAGGCAAGTACTTAGGGGTGATACTGGACACAAAATTATCATGGAAAAACAACATCAATGAACGAGTCAAGAAAGCGAGTATAGCATTCTACTCGTGCAGAAAGATGTTTGGAAGGAACTGGGGCATGCACCCCAAGATCATAATATGGCTCTACACAGCGATGGTGAGACCCATACTGACACACGGAGCACTAGTATGGTGGCCGGCACTAACTAGGGCATACAACAGACAAAAACTTACAAGGATTCAAAGATCGGCATGCGCAGGTGCCACGGGAGCACTAAGATCATGACCCGCGGCGGCGCTGAACGCTTTGTTAATGATCCCAATAGAACAGTACGACTGAAGGCTAGCCATAGCTGGAAGAACTATCACACTGGGCACTGTACGATCCTGAATGAAATAGACTATATGGGAACAACAGGATTAGACTACATGACAACCGAACTACGATTCGGCAACGCATATACAATCAGATACCCCACAAGGGAAGAATGGAGACCAGGGAGTGTATCCGAACGGGACGAAGTGTCCCTCTACACCGACGGCTCAAAAATGAGATGCGGTGTAGGGGCCGGAATCTTCGCCGATGGCTGGGGAGAAGAAGAGTCCTTCAACCTCCCAGCGTCAGCGACTGTGTTCCAGGCAGAGGTATTCGCAATTCTGAAAGCTGTCGAACTCTCAGAAAACCGAGACCTCAAGAATACCAAAGTTAGGATATACTCGGATAGCCAAGCGGCTATCAAATCTCTAGCATCAGCAAGAACAACATCGACTCTAGTAGCCCAATGTAAGGAGGCGCTAAATAGACTCGCGGAGGATAACACGGTACAAATAGTATGGGTACCGGGACACAACGACATTCCAGGAAACGAGAAAGCTGACGAGCTGGCCAGGCAAGGGTCAGAAAGGAGTTCAGACACCGCAAACATACAAATCTCCCTGAACTCAGTCCAGAGGGAAATCCTCGACCATTTCAAACGACTAGCCAGCAAAGAATGGTCAACGATGACTCAGAACAGAAGATCTAGGCTATGCTGGCCAGAATACAATAGGAGAAGGACAGCAGACCTGATCTCCAAAAGCAAAAAGGACTTCAGAAGAACAACGTCAACCCTCACGGGGCATTGACCAATAGGCACTCATGCCTGTAAAATGGGCCTTCCCCATAACACATATTGCAGAAGCTGCAAAGAAGAAACCGAGAGGAATACACCGGAGCACCTGCTGTGTCACTGACCAGCATTCAACCATCTTAGAGCCCGACACTTCGGAGCACACCAGCTAGGGTTACTTAGGGAGGTGGGGTGGCAATCAGTGAATGCCATCCTAGCGTACCTGAACGATACTGGCTGGTACTGAAGTGAAGGAGCCGACTACGATAGTCGAGGGAGTGGACGAAAACGGAGCTAAGCTCTAATTGGAGGCTACCAGGGTAGCCTGACCACTTTTACCTACCTACCTATCTACCGTCACTTCAGAGCCTTGGGCGCAGTTTAAGCACAGGGTGGTCGCGCCCTGACTCTCCTGCCCTTCCACATCCCCATTGATTTCCGCACTGCTTGCCTAAAGGACACTCGAGTGCAGTGCTTTCATTTTGGCAAACATCTTCCTCGACGAAACGGTGATGTGCTGCGTCTTATCCATCATCCTGACGGACACCTCCTGCAGCAGCTTACCAAGCTCAAGCGAATCTGCTAGGCTGGTTTCTTCCGCTGATCTGCACTTTTTGGCAGGCGTCACTCTTTGAGGACTTGCAGGACTGGATGGGTCCTGTGTCCTTTTGGGAGTCGGCTCGTGGAAAGGCGCCAGGCTCTGCCAGACCTCTCGGGCTTCCTCCAGAGGTGGCGAACGAGGGAGCTTGCTGCTTCTCTTGAACGCCGCTGCTTAATCATCAGCCCTCTCTTCTTGGCAGGGCGATCTCGCCAGCGCGGATCTGCCCACAAAGGGGTTTGCGGTATCCATTGCGGGCTCGTCTGACCGCACAGGGCTCCCACGATGGCCACGGATTTCCCCTTGGCGTACTATGGGGGTTATACCGCCCCTTCTCGGTCACCGACGCCCCAAAACTCGGGGCACCGCATAAGCGGGGGATCGGCCTTTGGTCAGATCCGTGACCTTTTCCCGCCTGCCTCTGTTCAGCCTTGCTCGACCCGGATGTACCGTAACCACTGGCAGGTTATATTCAAATCTAAACTTAATTTAAATTTGAATACAATAGCAAATGCGGAAAACTACCGCGCGCGCTTACCAACACTGCAGGGTAATTGTGTGTGTGTGTACGTATGTATGGGCGATAGAGGGACGGAAAGATTAATAAGGCATATTAATCTTAAAAAGAAAAATAAGTAAGAAAGCTACAGTCGAGGGAGCTCGACTGTGAGATACCCGCTACCCGATCACAATCAGGAACTAATAAGAATACTTAGTTAGTCTAATTGGTCAGCCAAATGAGGCATACTGCAGCAGCCGTTTGTGGCCATTCAAAAATATTCCTTTAATAACTTCGACAATTTTTATCTGATCGCAACCAAATTTCCAGGAGTCACACAGACTATAGTTCTTAATGTACAACTCGCGACTCTAGCTTCAAAATTAGATAATTTCGTTTTTGATGATTTGCGGGGGCGGAAGTGGGCGTGGTTGAAATTTGAAACAAACTTGATCTGCGTGCAAGCATAACAAATACTATCGAAAACAAAATTAGAGCTCTATCTCTTATAGTCTCTGAGATCCAGTGTTTCATACGGACAGACAGACAGACACACAGACACACATACGGACATGGCTAGATCGTCTCGGCTTTTGATGCTAATCAAGAATATACATACTTTATAGGGTCGGAGATGCCTCCTTCTACGTGTTACATACATTTCCAGCCGGCACAAGTTATGGGTAGCGGGTATAATTACAAGAGCGCGTGGGAAATATTGGTTTACGCATACAACAATACCCGCCATGTAGCAGATACGATTTTCAATCGTCTCCTGCAACACCATACAAACAGTGACGATCCAAAGTCATTAAAAGACTTGTATATCACAACAAATGAGTCCTAGCATCATTAAAGGGACTAGGTATCAATATCAACATCAATATCCTGATTGCCATCATCAAGCAAAAACTGGATTTTGCAAATAGAGCCCCCTACAAAAATCGTTATACGTGGCAAGAGAACTTCAAGGTCTCGACACAATTCTAAGCTTTCTGGACCAGCGAAGCCGAGTACTGGGAATAGGAAAACCCAGTCAACAAACGAGAAAGAAGCAGAAGAGCCCAACATGCACTTCTGCCAGCGTTGGAAGGCAACCAAATTGTCTTTTCTGTAAACGGGCTCATTGGCTATACAAATGCAATGATTCAGCAGCAAATCCAAACCCAAACGAATCAACTGGGTGCAAAAACAAAAATTGTGTGTTAACTGTTTCAGCAGTGCCTACAAGGCAAAGGATTGCCGAGGCCGTACGTGTTTTAAATGTTATAAAAAACGCCATACATTGCTTCACCTTGAGCCTACGTCAGGTGCGGCAACAGAGCCACAACTAATATAGCAAGTAACAATCGCTGCCGTTAACTGCCCACCACGTTTCTGAATCTCGGAAGAACAATTTAGGGACTTTTATAATTCACTTGGACCTTTATAATTCACGTTTTATAGCCGCAGGAGACTACAATGCCAAATAAGCACTGGGGATCACGACTAGTGACTTCCAAAGGAAGGCAATTGTACAATGCAGTTATAAATGTGAGAAATAAAGCAAACGCCTTTAGGAGGCAACCCGATCACTCGACCATGCTCTTCACCAACAGGTAGAAAATGAATACCTCAGGTGCACCAAAAATCTCTCACCAACAAGCACAAAGTATCCCCTGTGGAGGGCCCACCCAAATCTCAGCGCCTCAATTGAAACTACTACCCCGATAAGAAACTCTTCGGGATGCTGGGCTCGCAGCGACGAAGACCGAGCTGAAACCTTCGCTACACATCTCCAAAGTGTCTTCCAGCCAAACCCTTCCTCAAATTCATTCCTCATGCCAGTAACTCAGCCAGAACCTATACCTCAGCCAGCTGCTCCTTCATTCCGGCCGAACAAAATCGAAAAAGTCAGAAGAGGGCTAAAACCAAAAAAGGCTCCCGGTGGTGACCTACTAACACCAAAGATGCTGATCGAACTTCCAAAATGCTTTATAGAGATCGTATGCCGAACGAAATCGAAAAAGTCATAAGAGGGCTAAAACCAAAAAAGGGTCCCGGTGGTGACCTACTAACACCAAAGATGCTGATCGAACTTC
>VNJN01005569.1:75545-110788 GCA_008042485.1 Drosophila mayri | reverse complement strand
TTGTTGGGTGTTTGTGTGTGGCAGCTCCCTGTTTTTTTTTTTTTCTTTTTCCATTTTGCCCCCCTCCCCCGCCCCCGTATATTATGTAAGGGAGAGTTCAACGTATTCTCTATTTATTTACAGAGCAGGGAGAGGAACAAGTGCGGATGCCGCCGACAGTAGTTTGCCCTTTGCAGTGCATCTTTCCTTCCGCCGCTGTGTATCTGTAGCTGTATCTCTGTATCTGCTAAAATGTATCTGTATCTGTAGCTGTATCTGAAAATGTATCTGTAGCTGTTGCCTGTACAACTGTATTTGAAGCTTAAGCCAGCCAGAGGGGCCTCTGTTTTATTTTTTAAACCCAATTTCCGATTTGGTTTCAGTTTTAGTTTCAGTTTCAGTTTTTTTGGATTTTTTTTACTCTTTTGCCTTACTTTTTTTTTTTTTTTGTTTCTGCTGCGGCACAGAGGGCCGCCACTGTTTCTACACTCGATTTATATTTTTTATCATTTGATTTAATTCAATTCCATTCCATTTCGGTGTGTGTCTGCGTCCGCATCCCCATTTAGCCCCGCTTCCGAAACAGAACACAGAGAGTACGGGGCCGACCCGACCCCGACATAAGCCATAAACCATAACACAACATATATATAGCATGTAGCATATATAGCATACATCATGTGTGGATGGAGGAGATGGAGGCATGGAGGCATGGAGATCGGGGAGATCAGGGAGATGGCGGAGATTGCTGCGGAGACCGGAGGCAAAAGTGGGCACAAATAATAATAACCTGGGACTCTGTGTCTGGTTCTGTTATGTTCTGCATTTGTATCTGTATCTTTAGTATATAAATCACTCACTTTTCGGTTCTTCACTCGTCTGTTGGCTTCTCTGCTCTCTCGTCTGCCTTTCAATATGCGGCAGGCTTCATGTTTTCGATGTGGTTTTTTTGTTTTTATTTGTTGCGGCTACTCCAAAAGATCCTGGGACACTATCTCACTTTTAGCACCTGTTTTTTTTATGCACTTTCTTTTATATCTTTCACACTGATCTCCGGCAACAGGAAAAAAAATCAGAGTCGGTTTTTTTTTGTATCGAAATTTATATAGAATTCGGTTTAGCGATCGATCGATCCGGCGTCGCGACGCGGAGCGTTGGGAAGTGCGATGGCTTCTGGGCGCTGTTCGATCGCGGCTATCCAGGTGTTGCCAATTCAGCTTTTTCCCCGTTAAAGTCTAATTGAAAACAGCGGGAAACCTGGCTTTTCCTTTATTTTTATTTTTTTTAATTTTCCGCGGCGACGGAGCCGATGCGTTAAAGTTTATACAAAAAAATATCTTTCAGATAGCTGCCTGCACTTGTATTTATAGGTTTCCTCAGTAGCCGAAGCGATACGAAGGCAGCCGAGAGAGGAATTATGGGACTGGGAGAGTAAAGAGCGTGATTTTGCACTATTGTATCTCAAAAAAGTTGAGATACTTTCTCTGAGATACTTTTGAGGTGAATTCCACACGATCGGCTCTGTCTCTCCCTCTCTGCGAAGGTCGAATTGGGCATAATATAATAATTCTACTACTTCACTATAGTGCATTTTTTCCTAGTGTATTTACGTACATTGTTATTAATTAGATATTAATTTTTTTTCAATTTTATTTAAACATTTTTTCAACATTTTATTTAAAATTTTACTCAACAAACTACAACTTTTTAGGTACAAAATGTTGTGGTAAATTTAAAATAACAAATATATATTTTAGTTCTAAAATTTTAATTTTATATTTTTATATTCTCTTTGTTTAATATCAACAACAAATTCTAGATAAACAATTTATTAAAACAAAAACGTTGAATTAATTAATATTTTTGATTCCATTTTTCTGGTAATTTAAATCTGTAAAAATAAGTTCTTTATAATGTTTTATATTCTTACAAAACAAACACAATCTTTGCTTTTTTTAAATATTTTATTAGAAACAAAATTAAAATAATAATAAAATTGTGGTTGTAAAATTGTTGTATTTTTAATTATATATTTTTAAATATTTATTTATAATACACTATCCTTGTTGTAATATAAAAATATTAATTTTAAATCAAAGGGAAATTACTGAAAGCCCACTGTAAATGTTAATATAATTTCATGTCCAGCGTATTTCTTCTAATTTATTGCATAATTTCAGGCGGCAAATTTATTTATTATTAACTTTTATTTTAAAGTAATTTATTTCCATAAACAAATAAAAAAACAGCTGCAAAGAAAAGACTCTTTAATACCTACAAATATTTCTTCATGTTTGTCCTTGAGGAGCTTAAATTTACAAGAAATATATATATTAACTTTAAGCATGTTTATTATACATATTTATTAACATAAACCCAAGCCCAGCTGGGTGAATTGAATAAGCAAAAAATTAACAAACAAAAAATACATAAAATAGCTTTTCGCAAGGCTTTCCTCCCCCCCGAAAGATTGTTTCAATCCCAAAAAAACATAATAGATAAATATTGGATACACCCACAAAAATTAAGGCATTAATTTAAAATGTAATTAAAGGTAACACAACATCCCATTTTTAATCTATCTCCAAGCTGCGAAGATTTTGTGAAATTTGTGAGGCTGCTGCATCGTTGGCCTTGCCCCGGCTGCCCTTTTTGAGTTTGTTTATCTGCCAGTTTTGCGCATCCATCAGATAGTCCCTAAAGATAAAATATAGAAGAATAGTTAGAATTTTTACTAAATATATATAGTAGTTTAACCCACCTCTGCTCCTTGAGCAACTGCATCCAATGCGCCTTCATATCGGCCATTTTTCCCGCCTCGCCGCCATACTCCTCCGGCAGCATGGAGCGCGGAAAATGCCGGAACGGCGTCTCTGCTCCCGGCAAATGGAAATGGATTAGCTTGAAGACCTCGCTCTTAATAAATGGCTTCACCACGGCCATCACCTTGTCCACATAGGAGGGGCAATTGAGCACATGGATCTCCTTGAGCCGCACCGGATGCGCCTCCTGGACGAACTTCATGTAGACACGCAGGGCACCCAAGGCCGTCTTGGTCAGATGCCGCAACGTATAGCCGGCCATATCGAAAATGGGTATTTCGCCATCGGATAAACGTTCCTTGTCCTCGGTGGCAAACCGGCAGTCGGCCACCATGAAGAACACCTTGATTCCCGCCGTGAAATTGAACTGCAAATAAATGTATATATTAAAATTAGGTTTTATAATAATAGTAATAATATATGATAGGTATTCTTCAGACCCACCTTATCCGCATCGAAGTCAACGAGGCGGTAAAAGAGCAGCTTGTCATTGTCGGGAGTCAGGCCGGGCAACGGCACAAGATCGCTGCAAAAAAAGAAGGCAAATCAGAGGGTTAACATATATATATATGTATATATAATTATAGTAGAAATGCGAGGGGATTTCGGGGCACTGGACCCAAAAACCGGTTGATATGCCAATGCACTTTGTTAGTGCACACACACACACACTGAGCGAAAATTAACCACAAGTCCAGGGTGCAGGGGCAGCAGCAAATAACATACTCCTCGTAGCTCGAAGTGCAACATCCAGAGTTTCAATTGCAAATTCTACACAGTCGTAGTTCCTACGAAACTGTGAGCCCATTAAAAAAATTTAATTATTAAGCAGTTGTCTTAATGTCACTATTTAAAAAATGTAACCAAACATTAACTTGTTCTTTGCCCGAAAATTGTAAGCTGGCCAAGAAACATTCCTTTCTTTTTCTGATTGTTGTATAACTTTACTACTATTGCATATGATTGTTTGTTTTGTTTATATACTCTTTGCTATCTACTCTTGAGAACCTGTCAAGCTAGTTAATAACAAAAACAATTAATTAAGTCTTTAAATTATTAATGTAAAACGAAAATGTTTATTCTTTCGTTTGACTGTAAAAAAATTATATATACTATATATGTATAAACAAATACAATAAATCAATAAAAACCATTTTAACTAACAAGAAATGAAGGTTTAAATCTTTCGTTTCGTTGTTGATTTTTTTGTGCTGCGGTTGGCCGGTTTTTAAACGTTTTTTATTTATAAGATTTACCTAATTAGAAATTCAAACTGAGGTCAATTTGCCATAATTGCTTTTAATTCATTTTGAAGCTTTAAGAAGGCTTATATTAAAAGGAATTAAATTACCTTTAGTCATTAATATTCTCGTTTTGGTAATAAAACATTGTATAAATTAGGAATTACTGATTTTTTATTGTATTATTTTTTTTTTGTATAACTTTGATTTGTAATCTTTTTGTACGATTTTTTTTAGGAATTGTAAACTTAAGTTTTAGATTTTTTAATATTTATATGTAATTAAGTTGTTTGGACACTGACCTCTATCATCATTTTTTAGACTTTAAAGTCTTTAATTTTGTTTTATGATTATTTGTAATTGTGTTTTTTAGGAACCTGAACTTTATCATTATTTCTTAGATTTTTATGATCATTAATTTTGCTTAATGGGTATTTTTTATATATTTTTTAAGTACTTTATTATTTTTTTTTTACCAAATTTTTGTGACCTTTAATTCTGACGTTATAGGAATTTATATATACAAATACAAATATTGTTTTTGGCACCTGAACTTTATCTTTTATCATTACTTTTTAGATTTCTGTGACCTTTACATTTTGTTGGGTATAAACAAATATATATATTTTCTTGAACCACAACTTATTTTTATATAATTTTAATTAATGACAACTTTTTAAGGTTTTAGCGATTTAAATTTAAATTTTTAGGTTTTTTAATATCACTTCATAAGTATTTTAAGGGACATTTACATCATTATTAAGGTTTTACGGTCTGTTTTATGATCTTTAATTATGGTTAATGAGTATTTTTTGGTAACTGAAGGTCAACATCGAAATTCAACTAGATACTTAGTGCCAGTTACCAAAAATCGTTTGTCAGAAGACAAGTGCAACAGGTTCTCCTGCTTTAATGTTGCCATGAAGATATTTACCGATCAGATTAAAAGATTTTTGCTTTATTATATGGTATATATAATTTAATGGATTTTTTATATATTTTATATATTATTTAAGATATATTCGTGAAGTTTTTATATGTATTACCCCTAGAAGGAAGGGCTTTCCCTATTAAAATTCCCCTAAAAAAAATTCCTTAAAATTCTAAACTCGATTCTCAACTTACGCCACTTGCAATAGCTGCTGGGAGCTGGCATCCAGGGGATCTCGGTCGATGAAGATGTTGGCATGCTTATTCCGCAGTCCATAGTTGTGCTCGATGAGGCGCTGGGCGGCGGACAGATCGCCGCGCGTCGTGTGCAGAAAGCGGCGCAGCAGCAGGCAGGCTGCGGAGGAATTGGTATGATTACGAATACGAATACCAGTATGAATACTAAGGCGAATAGGAGTATGAATACGAGTGTACCCATACAAGTATGGCCAGAGTAGATGTGCAGTCTTGCGGGTTATGCAACTCCAACTGCAGTGGACTCGCATCTCTTGCAGGCAATTGACCCACTCACTAACCTGAGTTAGTTGGTCATCGCCGTGGTACAGATAAAAAAAATGATGGCAACTTCTTAAAGTTTATAAATTTAATTTTGTGAAATGTTTAAAAACAATGAAGGTGTAATTTTGGTATAAGAAAAAATCAATGCGAAAGATTAACTCTTATTTAATGTGTTAATTTTTATAAAGTATTATTATGATTATTTTATATTACTCTCTATATTTTCATAATTATTCAGGAGCTTTTAAATATCAAGAATTTAAGATAAAATAACTTTCTTTTACTTATTACAATTCAATACACTTTTTGTGCCATTTTCCTAAACGAGGTCAATATTCGTTGGCCATTTATTTGGCTTTTATGCCAAAGCTCGTTATATTTTGCAAACCCTTTGCTGGTGTCGATTTTTTTGTGCAAAAATATGCAAATATCAGTTGACATAATTTGCAACATTTAATAAATATTCATTACTTGTTGATTAAAGTGTTATACAATTAACTTTGTTTCTTTCTACATTTACATTTCTTTCTCCGAAAACCACTCAAAACAAACATTATTTCAGTAAGTACACTAAAAAAAAATGTTATTTATTTTACGCACATATATTCGGCGGCAACTGTGGCTGTTTTTTAGCCCATTCCTGCAGCTCCTGGACCCGCTTGGCCATTATCTGATCCTCGTTTTGCTCGTTAATGTGCACCATTTTGCCGGTATCGTTGCACTATTGCACTCTCAAAATATCGTAATGTTGACCTATCGCACTTCCGGGTTAAAGCCAGATCTCAAGAGATAGAGGAGAGCCTGTGGATATAGCGTCTGTGCGACGCTAATTCGCGACTGCAACTGATTGGGCTTCGTTTTTTTGGCTTTTCGTCAAGTCGCAGCTGCCGCTGCTTGCTCTCTGCCGGCTTCGCGGCCTGCTGTCTGGCATCGCAAATAATAATCCAGGTGCTGGAATCCAGGTGCTTGAATAATGGAAGCCATGCGATCGGTGTAAGTGTAAGTGTAACTCCTCTTGCAGGTGTAAGTGTGTGGCTGCGGTTTTTGTTTGCCTGCCATTTCTCCTTTTCTTTTCTTTTCTCTTAACCTTTCTCTTTCTTTATCCTTTGCTCACTATAAGCATAAACTGAAAAATTAAATAAATTATATATACATATTTATTTGTTTTTTAAAATGTTAAATTACTTTAATTAAAATAAATATATAAAATATATTTAATTTTTACAAATAAATTCTTAAAGTATTTTGACAATTTTAGAAACAATAAAAAATCATTTTAGTTCCTAATTTTGTTTTTAATAATTTTTTAACAGCTTTTATTTTTGGTAACTTGTCCCAGTGATCTAAATTACTTTCACTAATTTATGCTAATTTTTTCTACACTTGAAAGAAAATATAAAAATATTTATGGGATGAAATGGGTTTTAATATTAAAATTATTTAAATTATATGTAATTAATATATTACAAACATACTTAAACCCATTTTCTTTTGTTTATTTAAAAGTTATTGTAATCACATTGTAATTTTATGGCAAAATCCAGGTAATATAAACCCAAGTCGTAGGTTCGCTGCACTATTAAATCCCCATTAATTTGTATAAGTTTTTTAAAAATTATTTTAACATTTAAATACGTGAATATTATATTAAAAAACATATCTTATTTGTGCTGACGAGGTGTCTTTCTGATGTTGTGCAATTTTCCATACACGAATAAAGGTACATTGTTGACTTTTCTGTGTCAGAAGGTCAAAAGCCGGGGGTGTGCGTGTGTGTATGATTTCTGCGTGTGTGTATATTGCGTGGGTGCTGTTGTGTCGGGTTTTCCGGCTGCCCTACAGCTACAGCGACGCCTTTCCATGTGGCTATGAGTGTTTGATCTTCTATTTGTTACCCTTTATGTTTAACTTTTTCGGAAGGGCATTTTATTATATAAAGCATCACCAAAAGACAAGATCACAGCTTCCTTGCATCTCTTCCGGAAGGAAAGATTTAGCCAAAGTTGTATTTCCATGTCGGTTTTAAATTATTTAAATGCACTTACTAAATACCTCATTTATTTATGATTTAATAAATTACTTTGAAATATTATTCATTATATAATTATTTTAATATTTATTTATGATTTATTTTATTTTTATAGTTAATTGCTTGATGATGATGAAATAAGATATCAGAGATTATGACCACAGCTTTAATGACTTCAGCTTGAAGTCTTCAAGTTTAGTTTTAAAATGAACCATAGGGTGTCTTAGGCTTCGTAAACATTTTCTTCTATCTCTTGATTTTCTTATATTTTTTTATGCTTTTTTTAGTTGCCGTTTCTTGTTGGCTTCGGCTGGGTTTCCAGCTTTATTTTTTATCGCGACATTGGCAAACAATTTTCGGCAAGTCGAGGCGAAGTCGTAGACGTAGTCGCTCCACTTGTTATGCTGGCTATGCTACCGCTTTCGTACGTGTTTCGCAAGTTAAACTATTTACAACACAACAACAAAAGACAACAACAGCAACAATAAAAACATAAACTAAAACAAAACTGTCAACAGCGAGAAGAGAAGCAGGCGGCGAAAGCTAAAACCGCCCGCCGCCGCCGCCGCCTTACATTTCTGCTGGCAGAGAACCAGAGACACAAAAAACAAAAATCAGAAAAAATAAAGTCAGCGCGCGTATTAACAGTCCAACTTGCAGAGATCGAATTACTATATATTTCCAACTGACAAACGAGTTAGCTCCTCTGCCGGCACATGCCGAGTGTATAGAATAAGTAAATAATGTTTAAATTTAATTTTATGACAATTTAAAATTGTTTTTTTAATTAAAGAGGTATTTTTTAAGTAAAATATATATTTTTGTACTCATAACTTTTGTTAAATAAGTTTTACAAATCATTTTTGATATTTTGTTTGAGATTTAGTCAAAACTAAAAACAAAGCAGTTTTTTTTTAATTAAAAACCCTAAAAACATTTAATACAAATTAAACTCGAAACCCCTACAAAATCTTTGATTTTTATTAATTATTAAAATTATTAATTATTAAAAAAACGTATTCAAAAAAATATTTTCAATCTTTTCAAGCAAAAAAATTACTCATCCGCCTTGAAAATTACGCATACGCCATGTGGGTAGAGTAACAAAAACCATTTACATAATTTATTCGCTTTATTCAGACCCCACTGTAACCACTTGACTGCCAATTTTGAGTGCAGCTGTAAAACTTATTAAAAGTTAAAACCCGAAAGCCAACGCAGCGAAAAAACACGCAAAGAAACCCCTCCACCCCTTTGGCCTTGAAAATGGAACTTGGCCGGGGCGGCGGCCATAAAAAAACCCAACAACAAAGGCCCAAGACAGACTTTAACAAAAAACAAAAAAATAATAAAGTGCTAACTGACAAATTAAAATGGTAAAAAAGAGGTAAATGGTAGTTCAACTTGTATTTTCTGTAGATTTTTGGTATGGGAATTATGGTCATGTGAATACTTTGAGTCGTTCTTGGCGGCGTCCTTGGCATGGCATTAGCTTCAGCAGGGAATATATATATATATATCTCAGATCTAAGTCTTAAATTTCTTTAATAAAAACTTTAGCTAGTTAATAGTAATTAACAATCGTGAATTGGTAATTAAAACCTTTATTCTGAAAGTAGAAAGTGGCATGGAAAGCAAGTCTGTATAACCTCTTCAATTACTTTTTAAATATTTGAAATTTACATGCTATTACTCTCTGCTGTTTGCCAACTTTGTTTGCATCATTTGGCTAAAATCAATTAGCCAGAATACGCGCACATTGACGGCTAATTACGGCCACAGACCGAAAGCCACCAGCATCTCATCATCACCGCAAAAACGAATTGTCGCTTACAAAAGTTGTCATTGCACATTTTGGCTTAAAAGTAAAGAATGATAAGTGCATTATGCAGGCAAGGTAAAAAAAAATTAAGATTTAAGCTTAAAAGCTTCAACTCACTCTGCTGAACAAAAATCTTTGAACAAAAAAAACCAACTCACGATCGTTAGCAATGCTGCAACACACATATTCATTATTCTCGGGAGCGGTAGCCCTTCTAAAATATTTTCTTGCTTTGATTTTGAAATCTTGTAATCGTGTAATTTTGATTAGAAACAACATATTACCTCATAAGCATACATATTTGGACATTAATCGTGAGATTGCATTTGTAATTCAGGCACAAATTTATTTAATTATTTTTTATGGCCTCATAAATTGGTTTTTATTCGTCGATACAAAAATTGATTTAAATACTCAACATTGGCGCACGATCTTAGCTAGACTTAGCTTACTTAGGAGGAGGATTAAGAGGAGGGTTTAACAGTATGAACAACGATCGGTTTAGTTACAGTTTAGCCTGCAGTTAATCCTACGTTTGGGTATGTACACGGGTCAGGCGAAGCATCACCTGCTGCTCCGCCTGTTCTTTGGACTGTTTGCCGGGGCAGCACTGCTGCCGTTTGCCGATCCACGCAGCTGCTTCAATTCCGAACGCGTGGCCGCCTTGATGCTCTGCACCTGTTGACGCACCGAGGCGCTCTTGTAGGTAATTGTTGGTTCGGGGGAACTCGAACTCGAACTGGGAGTGGCAGTGGGCGGGGTAGCGGCAGAGGTCTCCTTCTGCTCGAAAAGATCACTGACCTCCACCATGCGCGGCTTGAAGAACATATTTGGCCGTATAACTGCCTTCTCCGGTTGCTTGAATAGATTCAGGAGGCCCCAGGACATCTCCAGGCGTTCGTTGGTGTTGCTGTTGTGGCCTTCACCAGCCTCTGGCGAAAGCGAGGCACTCTCCACCTCCGATTCGAGCACCCAGGCAGCATTTCGCACCTCGATGCGTAGCCTTTCGCACTCCTCCAAGCTGACATTCTTGCTGACATTGAGCAGCTGCTCCAGCGGATTAACAATGTACATCGCTGAGTGATCCGGCTTGGCCAGTGCCCTACCCTCGTTCAGGGAGATGGCACGATTGTGGAAGTCAAACTGCGAGTAAAACTCAAAGAACTGCAGCAAAAGCTCACTGAGGGAACTCTGATTGCGACTCCGGAACGCCAAACGCTCCAGGTCGCGTCCAAAGGTACAATTGATGCCATCCTCGGTGACTCGCATATCCGACGGCTCGGCCGCCTTTGTCAAGGCCGATATTGTGGGCAAAATGGGCTGTCGCAGCTGCTGCAGAAAGAACATGACCAGGCAGGTGAGCGAAAAGTTGCTAATCCAGCGCCCAGGCGATGGGTTCGTCAGTCCGCAGGCCTGTGCCCAGCGTCGGATGCTAAAGGTAAGCGGCCGAACGCGCACATCCAGCTCGCCGAACATGTACAGCAGCTCGGACATGTAGTAGCCGGTGCTGGAAGGAGGGGAAAAACGGAGAGATATAATTGGATGTTTATGAAAATAAAGAAAATCAAAGTTAAGGAACTGACCCACCCCCATCTTTTCTTTTGGGCCGGATATGAGTGCAACGTTTAGAGCTTATCACTGAGTGAATCATGGCCATTGGCATGCCGCGGAAGAGCACTGATTCACCTGCTCCCTCTCTCTCCATTGAGAGAGATATGTATTTACAAGGTATTTTGCAATCCTCGTCGCCAGCACCTGTCGCTATCTTATCTTATCGAGTTGGCCAAAAGCTTTCTTATCTAACGCTTCCAACTGGATCTGGCCTGGCCTGGATGTTGTCACCGTTGCGTATCTCAAAACGATTTCAGCGAACGAAGCCAACGGATCTCTGTACAACGGGTTCTGTTCCCCATTTTTTTTTTCTGGTGATTAAACGTCTTCAAAAACAAGGTGAATTTCGAGTTTAAAGTGAATAAAAAAACCTGTCTAAGTTAAAAAAAACATTTTTTTAAGTGAATTCTATGTTGGAAAAATGGTTTAAATAATGATGTAAAACACAGAAAACGAGAACCACACCCAAAGATATATTAAGTGAAGTGAAAGCAAGTCTTTTAGAAACGAAGTAGTTGATATAAAGGATATATGGACACAGCTTCTGAACTTTCTAGGGGTTTGAATCATACAATTAAACGAAATCCTCTAGTATCCTGTAAGAAAGCCTCCTATTTGTCAACTGTTTTGTGGACTTGCTGGTCTGCTCTGGGGTGTTGCAATTGCTGGAAAGGCATTAATCATCTTTAGTGCGTGGCTCCGATAAGGTTTATTTGCTAAACACACACTGGCGATAAGGCCAGCAGAGAGCCAGAGCGCGGTAGAGAGATAGAGAGAGGAGGAGCAGGTGGTGCAAGAGAGGCAGTAACCAGGTTAAAATCAAACGAACATTGTGATTAATAAAGGCGGCCGCCAGGCCAGGGTGAGCTTTTGGTATGCAGAAGATGACTCAGGAAGGCAGGAAAGGGGATTACTTGATATAGAGGTGACTCCTCAAAGGAGGCGAAATCTTGGTAGAGCTTCAGGTTTTACTTTACAGTTCCTTAGAAGCTTCCTCAAACCTTTTTTTTCATCTATTTAAATATATATTCCCTGCTCTTGCAGCTTCCTGAACCATGGGCATCGGCTATGGCGCCGCCGACGAGCAGCTGGAGAAGCAGATTGGCTGCGTCAAGTACACGCTCTTCTGCTTCAACATCGTTGCCTGGATGATAGCCACAGCGCTGTTCGCTCTCTCCGTTTGGCTGCGTGCAGAGCCCGGCTTCAACGATTGGCTGCGCATCCTGGAGGCGCAATCCTTTTACATTGGCGTCTATGTCCTTATCGGCATTAGCATCATCATGATGGCGGTGAGCTTCTTGGGCTGTCTTAGTGCCTTAATGGAGAACACGCTGGCCCTGTTCGTTTTTGTGGGCACACAAATCTTTGGATTTATAGCCACGGTGGCGGGATCGGCGGTCCTGATGCAGTTCAGCACCATGAACTCCAGTTTGCAGCCACTGTTGAATGTGTCGCTGCGCGGCTTTGTGGCCACATCGGAATATACGTACTCCAACTATGTGCTGACCATGATCCAGGAGAATATCGGCTGCTGCGGAGCTAGTGGACCTTGGGATTATCTGGATTTGCGCCAGCCTCTGCCCAGCTCATGCCGCGACACTGTCAGTGGGAATGCCTTCTTCAATGGCTGTGTGGATGAGCTGACCTGGTTCTTTGAGGGCAAAACCGGTTGGATTGTGGCACTGGCCATGACCCTGGGCCTGCTGAATGTCATCAGTGCCGTAATGAGCTTTGTCCTTGTGCAGGCGGTCAAGAAGGAGCAGGAGCAGGTCAGCAACTATCGTCGCTGAAGTGGCAAAGTGGCAACTGAGGAGTAACGAGTGACCAGTGCCTAGTTAGCTTAAGTTAGTAGATATATGACAACGACAAAAGACCCTACGATAGATATAAGAATTCACATCCAATTCGAACAATAAGTACAATAAAGATTGCGACCCCCACCCAAAGCTGGTGTTTTCTTCCAAGAACAGACGGACAACTGGAAACAAGGACACTCTGTCAGCTTGATTGATACTAAAAAGGGAAAAGAGCAGGAAAGCCAAGCTTGGGGTTATCTCAAAAACTAAGACCCTGGAGTTGAACTCCTGACTTTCAATTAGAAACTCGGAGAAGAAAAAGAAAGAGGAGAAGGCGAAGGCGGACGACATCCGCCTCGCCCCCTGCTCCTACTCCCCGCTTATATTATAAAGACAATTCCTACTCACAGGTTGCTCATGCTCAAATCAATCTCCAGATCCAGATGCTCGTGATGATACTTTATGATGGGCACCCTTGCCTGCAGAATGCGCCGCACATGGCATACGCCCGGCAGGAACAGGTGCAGCATGTCGCCAAAGCACTCCATGTGTCGCTGCGTCTGTGATCGTCCATTGCTCAGGTTCTCCTTGGTATGGTACACCAGTCGCGATGGCTCCAGTTGGGCGGCACTCCGGCCGCCACCTGTGTCATTGTTAAAACGCAGAATAAGATCCAGATCGCAGCCCATCTTGCCAAAACCATTCACCGACGACCCAAAGGGCAAAGCCTGGGCAGCGGGAAACATGCCAGCGATGGCCTGTTGCACCTGTAGGGCAGCCAGGAAGCGCAGACGCACGCCCAGCTCGTTTAGACGTGAATTCTGATACAACAGTTGTACTTGCTCTTCGATATCGCTGGCCGCGCGGAGCACTGATAGCAGCTGGTCCTGTTCGGCCGGTCGATTGCCATCGATGGACAGCAGGGCGGCCGGTGCTGGTGCCGGAGCCAATTTGGGACCACGACGCGCCCCAGCTGCTGCTGCACGGAACCAGAGGAACGGCGAGCGAACGGGTACGCCGCTCAGTTCGCCATTGGTAACGCCAGCATCGATGGCGGCCGCTGCCTCACCGGCTGTGGCATACTCTAGCAGGACATAGTGCAGCGCCTCGTCCTGCCGCACGCAATAGTGATGGGCGCCGAGAATGGAGCCGAACCGGCTGCAGTAGTTATACAACTCCGTGTACGACTTCTCGGAGCTCACCTGGACGACAATGCTGCGCTGGGCCTGTCCCTGCTGCTGGCCAATGAACTCCTCGTAGCTGAGACGGCCTGCGGACAAAGGTGTCACAAATGAAGAGTCTCTGAAAGTGCCAAGAATCTCCTCCTTCACTTACCTGTATTCCGGCTGGCGGACGCCGGGGCGCTGCAATACGTCCGCCACAGCTGATGGAGCCGATGGGTGCGACGCATAAGGCTGTTCATGGCGGGTGCGGGTCGGTTGCAGGTAGTGGTGCGAAATCCTACGCACCAGCTGTCCTTCCAACAAAATAATAATAATAATAGTATTCCGATAGCTCTCGGAGCCGCTTTGAGGTTACGGCAAGGTGCTATCGATGCAGCCCTGGCTAAGCGGTTGATTGTCAAAGTTATTAGGATTTAAACGGAAAAATATGTTCAAGAACTTATCCATAGGCCATGTAAACAGCATTTCAGTCAGAGTTCCATTCAGGAAAATATCCACAGCATGAGGCGTTGGAATTTTAAGACTCTCATTAAAGACGTTTATCGCTGGCGCTGGCCTGGCTGCTATCGGTTGCCCCACAATTGGCGCCTCATTTCAAATTCCTATGCACAGACTGTGATTGTCACAAACTATATTTATTTATTACACTTTTTGAATTTATTACGTTATTATTGTTTTGTTATTCTTGTTAGTACACACTAGGTTTCAATTGGGCTACAATACAGTACAAAAAGGGGACGCGATCTCGATCTCATTCTTTCTGTGTGTATTTTGTTATATTTAATCAACATTTAAGGTGTATATAAATCAGATATATCATATATATGTGGGGCTGATATAAGTTATGTGTATATATACAGATATTGGGTGCATATAGGGTGCGATTATGGCTATATACCTGCGCAGAGTTACGAATTATAGAGGCCAATTCCACACGGGTAAATGTTTATTTATGGTGTTTTCTTTAAACTTTTAAATAATAATTAAAGCTGAAACCAAGATATGTTTTAAATAAAATTAAATATGTCTTTAACTCAAAAATGTTCAGTTAATACTTGTTTAAACTTGGAACTATAGAAACTATAGGTATTAGCCATACTAGATGTACTCAGTGTTCTGTCTGAATGCACATTTGCTCTTTACAAAAATTAAACTATGATACATTTTAAATAAAATAGTACCTATACTTAATATTGTAGGTAAAATATAGTTAATTGTCAAGAGTTTCTGTCATTTGCTATCTAGTATGAACAAATACGCTAAATTATTGCTCAATTTTCCCATAAAAACAATCTTTGTGGAATGAACAATTACATATATGACAGTGGAATCGGGCTAATAATTTAATTTATTTTGTGTTTTTTTATTTTTGGGAAAATATTTGATATATTATCAACATCCCTACTAGTAGTACATCTGGGGTTACACAACTTAAATTTAGGTGTTACGTGTTAACAATTTCATTGGATTTGTGTGCTTCTCTGTGTGTGTGAGTGTTTTGTGTGCTCTTCTTAAATGCAAAGGCGCCAAAATCATCAAGTTTTGATTTTACTTCTTTTTTTTACCTTCTTTGTTTCTTTTTTGGTTCACTTATTATCTCAGTATCACATGGAAACAAACATGTATCCCATATTTAGCAACAATTCACACACGCTCTCTCTTTAAAGTTAATATAGGCGAACAAGAAGGAACAACACAGTCGAAAGCAAAGCAAAAAACTTAAAATTACAATTAAAATAGATAACTGAGCTGCTGCTGCTGCTGCTGCTGTGTTAGGTTGTGCGGTGTGTGTTTGTGTGTGTGAGTGTGTAGGCGGACGGGGGGCGGTGGTAAATGCCGGAATTTGAACATACAACTGCGGTCGAAATTATAAGGAGAACTCTTATTTTCACTTCAAAATATTCTCTTTGAAAACTATAAAATTTGATTGACTTCATTATCTCTTCAATATTTATCAGTCGCTAATCAAATCGAAAAATGAGTTATCTTATCTCTCAACGATCTCTCAACATAAATAACATTTAAAAATCAATTAATGGAAAATCCAACACATTAAAATGAGTCATAAGACCGCAGCTGCTGTCGCCATATCCATTAGCTTTTCGGATCCTTATAGATATAGATATACAAAACATACAATATCGAATATTCCTGTCTAGCATATATATATAGTTTTAGTTTTACTTCCTTTTGTTTAGCCCAAGCTGTGTGTCCTCGTTTCATATTGCAGGCGCAGTCGCAGGCGATCCTTGGAACCCCTTAGATATCATCAATGAGTCGTCCCTCGATGACCGACGAGTGATGATAGTTGGGACGCGGCCGGAAGTCCTCGTTCTGTTCGTTTAGCTGCGTGGGCGATAGATCCACGCCCGGGCACGACGGTGTAACCACAATCTGTTCGTACTCGTGCATCCGCTTGCTGCAAAAAGAGCGAGATGGCAATGGTAGTTTAGTTGGCCTCCCCAATAGCTGCAATTGCAGTTCAAGACTCACCCAAAGCACCTAAAGACAATGCTCTTCAGCCAGGCAAAGAAGTTAAACTCGGCTGTAAGGCCGGGCTTCACAGCCGGATTGGCGGTGCCCACATAGAACCAGACGACAAACACAACCAGGAAGCAGGTGAGGGCATAGTACCAGTTGACCAGCAGCATAACCAGCAGCTTGGTGAAGGCCTGCAAGGAAACAATTTGTTAGCAAAGTCGGTTTTTGGCTTCCTCGAATCGAAAACTTACCCCTAGGAGCGAGGCCCAGCGATTGCAGTAGCCCGAATACCAGTTTTTCGTCTTGGAATGAATTGGCGGACGTATGGGGGCAATGGGTTCCGGTTCATTCTCGCCGTTGGCCTGCTCTTGCTCCTGCTGATCCACGGCCAAGGTGGTGACATCATCGCTACCCTGAAGCCTGGGCTCCACCTGACTGGAGGTACTTGGTCCCTCGGCCCTGTTAAACTCCAGCGGCACCGTCTGATGCATGGGCGAATTCTGCGGACTCTGTAGATTCTTGTGACGCACGCGATCAGGGAAGAGCAGATCCAGATCATTGCCACCGTCCGAAACACTGCCATAGCGACGTGTCTCATAGCTGGGACTCGAGGCTTGAATGCGGAAACGCTCTTCGCGCTGCTCCTGAATGTCAAAGGTCTGGGCCAATGCAAAGTAGGCATAATCGATGCAGGCATACGTCAGCAGGAAGGGCATCGTCACAATAGGAGCCAGGAAATTGATGTCGCCCACAATAATGAAGGTGACGGTGACCAGGGCCACAATGGCCATGGCATACAAAGGCACTTTGTTGGGACCGCGCTGGGGAAGAGAAGATTTAGGATTAAAATTAAACAACAAAAATAGAAAAAGGGAGATTTACATACCCCCTTGCCAAGGACATCGATTCCAGGAATTACGCTCTCCTTGGCTATGCTCTGGAGGACGCGCGGTGTGCCATACATGGCTCCCAGGCACGATGACATGCTGGAGACATAGATGCCTGCCAGCAGCAGGAAATGCACGGCCGACACCTTGACGGAGATCATAAAGTCTGTATACAGTATAGGTCGCTGGCAGGTGGCGCCCAAGAAGAGGACAAACACCAGGTAAAGGAATGTCCTAAACGGCAGAGAAAGAGAAACCTAAAGTCAAGACGGAAACTTCTTTCGACTCTCAAGAGGGTCTACTTACGAGGTGCCAAATGCAGCCAAGGTGCCGTTGGGTATGTCCGTGGATGGAGCACGCAAATCTCCGCTCATATTGATGCCCGATAGCACACCAGTGACAGTGGGAAAGAAGACACCAAAGACACGGAACCACGAATACCCATCTTCATATTTTGGCCACAGATTCTCGACAAAGTTTCCGGTTACCCAGCCATCCACGCCGTGCTCTAAAAAACAAAACAATACATCACATATATTCTTCACGGAACTCTTTAGGATCTCTCTTTTCAAGCAAACACTAACCGCTGTCCTCGGTGATGAAGCTGCCCACCATAAAGTCCAGCGCCGATATCAGCAGGATCATCAACAATATAAACTGCAGCTTGATCACCCACTTGACGCCGGCCACATTGATGCAACCCAGGAGTAGGACAGCTGCCGTGGCAAAGCCCCTGATGGCCCACTTGTTGCCCTCGAGGCCCACCAATCCAGCCATGGACTCACCGAAACCCATCACATTTAGGGCACAGCCGACCGCCTGGCCAAAGCAATACAGCAGACCAAGCGCGCCGCCGAAACGGGAGCCCAGGGTATGGGCGATGAGGAAATACACACCGCCGCTCTCCACGCGACACCGCTCGCAGATCCCGATGGCCGACAGAACACTGACCAAAGCAATCACCACCGTGCAAAAGATGATCAGCACGGCATTGATGATGCCTGCTTGGGCAACAATCCAGCCGGAGCGAAGGAACACAATGACGCCGAACACATTGATCAGACAGGAGGTGAAGACACCGTCCCAGGTGCCAAAGAGCACCGGCTGCGAGATGAAGAAGTTCGAGCGCCACCTGTTGAGGAATGGGAGATGTTATTACTATATTCTCGGTAGTCCTCTGGGTCCTTTCTTACCAAGGCTTATCGCCCTGCTCGCCCGCAAAGATCTCATTCGCTCCGGACGCGTGATGGCCACCAGCCGCATATGTATACTCATTGCCCAGGTCCACGAAGCCGCCGGTATTGTTGTTGGTCCTCTGACGGAAGCTGGCTACCGCCACCTCGCCATCATCGTCATCGCCGCCGAGGCCAAAGCGTTGCCAGTCCACGGTGCGTCGGTTACCGTTACTGCCATCAGCAGCAGCGCCGCTATTACTCATCTTGATTTCTCCGCTTGTTCCGCTTTCCCCCGCCGTTCGTTCCGGCGTTCTCTTCCAATCGTCGTTCTTTTCTTTTTTTTATTTTTTTCTTGGTAGTCCTCGCCCTTGCTTGCGCTCGCTGGCGTGAGCTTATCTACGCGTTTATTCCGGTGTAATCGCGGCAATTAACTGATTGGTGATTTGGTTTCTATTGGCGTTCCTATGTATTTCTGCACCCACAACCACACATCCATCCACGCAGGCAGGCGGTCTGTCAGGCGGGCGGGCAGTCAGTCGGCAGAGGATGGCCTCAGGCGGGCCTCTGGCTTACTGTCTGCTGGAGCTGGGCATTGTTGTGGTCGGGCAGCGTTAACTTGTGTCGGTAAATGTGCAAAAAGTAAAATAAAAACACTTTCTCATTTGTAAACGAATAAGCAAAGTCGTCATCGATGACGATTGTCGATAACGGTGCTGATCGGACAGGTAACAGGTCTGCCAGACTAAATTGGCGATAAATTTTAATTTCATATTACTTAAATTCGTTTTCATTTAAACTAATTTGATGATAATTATTATCCTTTAAAGGAAAATTGAGATAAAAAACCGATCAGCTCTACCTGGTTTTGTAGCGACGTACAAGAAAGTGGCAGCGCGATAAATGTAGGCGCCGTGTTTAAATTTTCATGATTAAAATTACCTATATATGTTGCTTATAAAATACACTAATGAGAACTATTAAATAATTACTAAAAAAACAGCTTCAATTATAACGAAATAAACTTGAGATCTTTACCTTCTCTGGTATCCCTCTCCATTTTTAACAAGGTGGCAGCACCTTGAATCTACTGCCCCGCACGTGTAGTTGACATTCTCTTCTTGTTGCGTGCGTTTTGCCTTTGCTTAAAATGGCCAAAACAAAAGGAGAAAAGCCGGGCAAACTGGCTAAGAAGAAGGCGAACAAGATAAAGGTGGAGCACTCCACCTCGTCGCAGGATGTCAAGGCCCCCAAAGCCGCCAACGGCACCGACAACAACACGGAGGAGAACGGCATCTGGCGGGATGCGCGCTTTCAGCACTTGATGGCTGATCCCCGATTCCGGGGCGTGCCGAAGGTGCAGCGCAAGGTGAAGATCGACAAGCGGTTCCAGGGCATGTTCACCGATGACAAGTTCAAGGTGAAGTACACCATTGACAAGTACGGCCGCCCGGTAAACAAGAGCAATTCCGAGGATCTGCGCAAGTTCTACGAGCTGGATGAGAACGATAGCGACAGCGACGAGGAAGGGGACCAAAAAGAGAAGGAGGATCAGGAGGCATCCAAGGAGCAGCAGGAGCGTCGTGCCGAAGAGCTAGCCATAGCTGATTTGCAGAAGAACGACGAAGCCGGCAATGACAGCGATGACGACTCCGAATCTGAGCTGCCACAGAAACTGCGCGAGCGCTTGACCAACCCAGATGTGGACTATGCTCGTGGCGAAGGCCGCCTTTTGACAGACTCCTCCTCCGACGAGGACAGCGGCGACGAGGAGGGCCCCGAGCTGCAGATCGATCATGTGTGGGGCGAGCTGGACAACGATGCCGAAAGCACCGAGGAGAGCACACGCCGCCTGGCCGTCTGCAACATGGACTGGGATCGCATTCGCGCCGAGGATCTCATGGTCATGCTAAGCTCATTCCTGCCGCCCGGCGGCAGTATTCTCAGTGTTAAGATCTATCCCTCGGAGTTTGGCAAGGCACGCATGGCCGAGGAGGAGGTGCACGGGCCCAAGGAGCTGGTGGAACGACGAGAAGAGCATTCTGACGACTCCGATGAGGAGCTGGTGCGCGAGCAGGACAGCGACGCGGAGGAGGGCGACGACTATCACATGGAGAAGCTGCGAAAGTATCAGTTGAATCGTCTCCGCTACTACTACGCCGTGGTGGAGTGCGACACCGTTGCCACAGCCGACAAGGTGTACCAGGAGTGCGACGGCATCGAGTACGAGAGCTCCGCCACGCGTGTCGATTTGCGCTTTATCCCAGACGATACCAGCTTTGAGGAGGACACACCCACCGATGAGTGCCACGAGCTGCCCGATGCCAGTAGCTACAAGCCACGCCAGTTCACCACAACGGCCCTGCAGCAGGCCAAGGTGGATCTGACCTGGGACGAGACGGCGTTGGACAGGCGCGAGCTGGGCGACAAGCTATCCAGCGGCCAGGTGGACAAGCTAACGGACAAGGAGCTGCGTCAGATAGTGGCCTACAGCAGCGAAGAGGAGTCTGAAGAGGAGGAAACGAAGGACCAGGAGAAGGGGGAGCCGCAACAGGAAGCGAAACTAGCGAAGCTCAGCAAACAGGAACGCATTGCAAAGTACAAGAACCTGCTGGCCGAAATGATTGAGAAAGAAAAGCAGGAGAAGGAGCAGAAGTACGAAATGGAAATGTCCTGGAACGTCGACGACCCGAAAGAGCTACAGCAGACGGAGCAGCAGCAGCAGCCCCCGGCCCAACTGACGACCATCGAGAGGGTATTGCAGAAGCGCAGTGAGAAGAACAAACTGCGCAAGGAGCAGCGACGCCAAAAGCAGCTGGAAGCCAAGGGCGGCGAGCCTGGCGACGGCAACGACAGCGATGCATCCCTAGTGCCCGATGGCATTGACCTAAACGATGCCTACTTTGCCGAGGAGTTCGCCAACGGTGACTATGCCCCACCCAAGACGAAGCAGCAGAAGAAGAAAACCAAGTCCAAGGGCAAGGGCAAGACGAACGGCGAGGAGGATGAGGCGCAACGGCAGCAGGAGAGGGAGCTGGAACTGCTGCTGGATGATGGCGATGGGCGGGATGAGAAGCAGCACTTTAGCCTCAGCAAGATCCTCAAGCAGGAGGAGCTGGAGCAGTCGCCCAGCGGCTCTAAACGCAAGCGTCGCCAGCAGTTGAAGAAATCTAAGGGCAAGCAGTTGGAGTCCTCGGAGAAGCCAGACGATGACTTCCAGTTGAATGTGGAGGATTCACGCTTCAAGGCCGTCTACAAGTCGCACGAGTTCAACATTGATCCCACCCACTCCCACTACAAGGCCACCAAGGGCATGCAGCGCATCATCACCGAGAAGCTGAAGCGACGCCAGGAGCAGGTGGATGGCGGGGACGACGAGCCAGCTGCGGCTCCGAAGCGCAGCAAGCAGCAGCTGGAGCAGAATGCCCTGGTCAAGAGCCTCAAGCAAAAGCTCCAGCAGCAGGAGAAGCGGAGCCAGAAGCTTTAAGGGATATACTTGGGGTGAAAGACTAGAAATTAAAAGTTAATCTTATTCCACTTGCATAGTCTTCTCATTGGCGGGTTTTGTTTGCAGTCCACACAGTCTTATAGTTTATTACTTAATCCTAACATGGCTTGTAGCATCCGAAGGACACATGCTCCTCCTAGTATCTATAGTCGAAATACTGCCTGTACAGCGCTGCTGTGATCCCAGCATCCACGTGGTAGAGATCCGGCAGGCAGATGCGATGCTTCTGCTCGTAGACGATCATCAGCTCGCAGATGCGCGCCCACACGGGCTCGTACAGCCGGCAGATGAGCTTACAATCGAGTTTGGGACGAACCAGCGCCTGGATAACTGTCTGAAGCTGGGCAGGAGTAACAGCGGCGGCATTTCCTCTCTCCAGAAGCGCGGTAAACGGGCTCCTGCCCAGGCATAGCTCGTAGATGACCAGTCCCAATGACCATATATCCGATTTGAAGTCCACCTTGCCCTGGCTGGCCATAGCCTCCGGCGGCATGTACAGCGGTGTGCCCATTCCCACCTGGAGCTGTGTGCTGGGCGCATGGACATTGGAGATGCCAAAATCGGCGATCTTGACCCGATCGTTGGCATCCAGCAGCATGTTCTCCGGCTTGATGTCCCGATGGATGACGCAACGGATGTGCAAATACTCCAGGCCCACGACCATGTCGCAGAAGAAGCGCAACAGGCGCTTCTGAGGCACGCCGCCCGTTGATCCTCCCCTCGGCAGTCGCTCGATCACGTCCCGCAAGGTGCCATTGGGCACATACTCCATCACAATGTTGACGGTGCCGGCGTGGTTAAAGGAGCGCAGAAACTGGACGATGTGCGGATGACGAAGCTGCGATATGATGTACACCTCCTCCATGATGGGACGCAGTTCGGTCTTGGGATTCCGCACAATGATCCGCTTGACGCAGACCTTGCGAGTCTCGCCTTCGGCGTCGCGCTGCTGACAGAGAAACACCCGGCCGAAGGTGCCCTCGCCGAGCACACGCACCGCCCGCACCTTGGAGTCGCCCAGATCCATGACAGAGTTAGCTTTTTTTCGGGTTTAATTATATTTTTTGTGCTTTAGCGCCGGCTTATTCCGTTTGTTTTCCTTGAACACTTCGCAATGGCGCCAAGTATCGATTAACGATTAGAACATTCAGTATTATTGGAAGAATCAATACATCGATGATCACGTATTGGAATTTTGAAATTGTGGCTGCTTTTGCAGTTTCTGAAAAAAAAATATTTGGAAAAGTGGTTAATTTAATATTTAAAAAATTCTATATATTTTATTTGTAGTTCTAAAGATCGATTTTAAAATCTGCTGACCAAACTTTGGCAGACTTACCTATAAAATATATTTTTTTAGGTCGCTTTGCCTCACAATCAAAGTATTGTCGAAACTTTGCACCATCAAAATGTAGCTATCTATCCCAAATTTATTTAATTGCCATTTTATTATTATTATAATCATTAAAAAAAAGCATTTCACAAAAAATGCCAAATGGAAATCTTGCGCAACTGGCAGCCCGCCAGAATCGGTTGATTAATTCGCCTATCGATTGTTATCCTTGAACCAGTTTTTAAATTTGAATTTTTTGGAATTTTCCTCATTGGGTAAGCGGGCGCTTCCTGCTAATTGCGCTGTTATATAATATTTATAATTAAAAACTCCACGCGAGACAAAGGCGACATGAGCCCCAGTCTGCATGTCGGACATGGGAGATACATGGGAGCCACACATAGTCAAATATTGAAATATCCATGTGGATGCAGTGCCACGACTGGTGGCTTTATGGCTGTTATGCAAATTGTGGGCCCGGGAAAAGCAGTTTACTTTTACTTTTCCAAATCGATTATATGTGCACACACAGCGATAGAGATGGAGAGAGGGAGAGGTAGCTCGCCCAGAGCACACTAACCCAATAAATCGGTGGCTTTAAGCAATTTTTGAATGATTTTTTGGGGCTTTTCCGTGAGCTTCCCAAGTCGGACGTTCACCTGCCTAGCCTGGTGTTACCTAAGAGTGTTGTACTGCATTTTAATTGCTCATTGCCTTGCCTTGCCTCAAAATGGGATCAGACATAGACGCACCTTTCACCCATGTTGCCACAACGCATCGACGAGATTGGGTAAGGCGGAGCACAGCCCTTCACTCTCAATCCGAAATCCATCATTTATCATCGATTAGCGACAGTGACAAATTGGAAAGCAATGCGGAAAAGCCTGTCTATAGTTGGAAATGCCTAAGATCCTTATAGATTGCGATAACTAAATAGAATTTTTTTAAAACTGTCTAACGGTTTGAAAGCCAATTTAAATAAATGTGATTAGGTATAAATAATAAATTTATAGATATATTTTTTTTAATTTTAAGTACTAGCATTAACACATTATAGTACTAAAAGACCGCTAGTTGTTGTGGCTAGAATGGAATAAGGATATTAGTGATGCACAAATAATGATAACGTTTCGATGGTGAATAGGATTACGCGCCTTCTGTTGGTTCAATATCTATTTTGTTTGACTATTTTTGTTTGTTTTTGTTTCTGTTTTTTTTTTTTTTTATTATTGTTTATTTGTTTTTCCTTTGTTTGGTTGCCTAATTGCCTTGGACTTGCAAGCGGGCGACTGGTTTGGTGTGGTTTTTGGGTGGTTAACCGTTGATTGGCAACGGGTTTTCTCCTGGCAGGCGCTAGGAAACTGGCCTAAGGCCTTAGGCCTCCAATGACGGTGACGGCCACATATACGTATACGTAATCTCTGCTTTAATTGAACCACTAACGCACGCATATGCATCGGGAATCGAATTTCCCAAACAATTGTGGCAGCAGCCATAAATTACCAGCAGCGGCGGCGGCGCCTCGACTTTGACTTGAAGTTCGTTGCCGTTCCATTCCGTCGAATGGATTGCATGTTGTTGTTTTTATTGTTGCTGTTACTGGCTGCCACTATGTGTTGCACATTTCTCGTTTCACCAGCCTCTCTCACTTTGGGTATAAATCGAATCTAGTACCGAACGTTGAGCCACATTCAACCACCAGCCGTCAAGGAGAGTGCCTCGCGAAACGATCGTCTCGAATAAATAATAATTTTTTTAAGTGTTTACTGTGGATTTACTGTGTTTTAATAATAAAAAACAAATCAACCAAAAGACATGCTGAAATTCATTGTAAGCATGGCAGAACACATTTGGAATACATATTTAAATCGGGATTAAAGAATTACCTAAAAGGATTCTGTGAAACATAAGATAATATATAGAGTTTTCCTGGCAAACAAAAATTGGAAAACTTTAATAGAAAACTTTTGTTTTAGTTTTGTGTTTTTCAAGTGAACTTTTCTCTATTTAAACAAATAATAAAATAACCTTAATTAAATATTTGTTAAATTTAATATTAGCCTCCTTTGAATCTATGCATCCTTAAATATCCTTTGAGCTCAACATCCTTAAGATTGGTTGGCCTATGTTCTCATTCAGTCTCTGTCTAAAATCAATCTTGCAGCTTCCCTGTCTGGTCCTGCTGGCCGCTAGCGGAGCTCTCAAGATCCACGATTTCCACCATCACCAGGAGCATGATGAGTACGAACACCATGACGGCGGACATGAGCATCATGAGGAGCCCGAGCACGAGGAAACGGAGCTGCACCATGAGGTGGATCACAAGCATGCCACGTCGCATCAAAGCGTCAAGTTCCATCATTACCATGCCGTGCCCGTCTACATTAAGAAGGAGGATCAGCATCTGGTGAAGAAGCCCATTGAGATTGGCGGCACCAAGCAGAAGTTGAAGATCCTGCATCCCAAGACCGAGCACAATCACAATCACGGCCTCGTCCTGGAGAATCACAGCGAGCATGGTCACTACGAGGAGCCGGTTCACCACGAGGAGCACTATGAGCACTACTCGCACCACCACGAGTAAGGGGATTTGCGTGAGACTTGGGCTCCTGGATCTGGAATCCGACTGCGGGTCCACATTGCCAAATGATTTGTAGGGTTTTCGTTAGCGTAAGGATTTCCACAAGTTTAATTATACATTTTTCTGCTGTTAATAAAGCGTTCACCTAGAGTATTATTCAAAACAAGGGTTTTTCTTTTGGATTTTCCGATTTGCCTTTAAAAATGAATTTTAAAACAAACCCCGCGGGGTTTAAGCAATCGAATGTCGATAAGCATTCGACTTTCCAATAGGAAAATTTGATTGTTTCCCGTAGGTCTTGTGCTTTCGCTTACTTAAGAAAAACACAAATTAAAGAAAAATAACTAAAATAAACATAAATTCAAACATAATAACCAGAAACAAACTTAAAATGTATATAAAACTTCAATAAACACAACAATTTGCTGGCAGCCAGAGAAACCGTCACTTGGCTTGGCTTTGGATTCCCATTGCCGTTATCAATAACATAATTTAAATAATATATAAAATAATAAATAAAAAAATTAATTAAAAATTTGATTTCCCCAAATAATTAAATGTTATGAGAAATGTAAACACTCTGGCTAGGCCACAAAGTAAATTCATTGTTTTATTAATAAGTTCTTTGTTTACAAAAGTTGTACAAATAGTTTTTGTTTTGTTTTCGATTTTTGTGTTTTTTGTGTTTCTTTGTAAATTGTGGTTACTTGGGTGTTATTATTTTGTTGTATTTTACACGTACAATTAGCAATAACTAGACTAAAATACAGTTATGCAGCGACGACTAGCAAGGTTCTCCTGCTCCACCATGGCAACACTTTCTCTCATTCCTCTCACTGGGTTCTTTCCCTTTTTTTGTACAGACTTTGGTTTTTTTTTTTTTTGGTTTCTTGTTTTTCTTTAAGTACAATTAGCTATTTTTTGGATGCGATTTTGGATTGGTTGGGCATGGGGAGCAGGAAAGGGATTATATATAAAAATAATACACAAGTTCACTTCACGGCTTTTGCTTTCTGCTTCGATTTTGTTTTCATTTCCCCACGTTTCTTATTTCACTTCTGTTCATCTTCTTTTCTTTGTTTCTTTTAAGGACTAGATTAGGAACCACATTTGTACAGTTTTCGTTCTTTTGTTTTCTCTCAACTTCTCTCATCTGCTAATTAAGTAAGTTTTTTACGTCTAAATTTTGTTAAAAGGTAAAATGTACAAAGTAAAGATTTTACTTCTCCTCTTTGTTTTGAGTTTTCTCTCTTTTTGGTTGCAGCTCTCTCTAAATTCCCCCCCTTAAAAAACTTAACATTTAATAAGCACACTTAAAAATTTAAGTAAACAAAAAGTTGGCAAAAAAAAAAAAAAGAAAAGAAACCCTTGAAAAAAAAAATGATTAAAAAGGAACTAACTCTAGGATTTGTATGTTAGGCTAGCAAATAAATAGCGGGCTTTGCGGCGAGTGGTTGTGACCCGGCCTGAGCCTTTGGTCCTTTGGCAAGCATTAACATTGATGGCTACTCCTCCTCCTCCTCCTCCTGCCCCTTCTTTTTGGCACTCTCGAAACCTAGGCGTAAATAAATATATAGTAAATAGTAGTGGCTAAGGTAAGGTAAGGGTTAGGATATGGGCTGCCTGGCATGCTTAACTAGAGCTAGTACTGGCGGCACCTCCCTCCTGGCGCTTCAAGCGCTTTGCTGGCGGCGGCGAAGTGGCATGGACTGTCGTAGGTGGTGGCGTTGCTACACCCACCACGCCCACATCCTTGGCCAAGGCATCCTGTGAGTCATCCTCATCTACATTGGGCAGCATTAAATCTCGAATGGCCTGGCTTTCATCGTCATCGGAGAGCTCCAGCTGCGGCTCCTCATCCGATTGTTCGTCATCTATATCCACAATGGAGATGATGTCGCTGCTGCTGCTGCTGCTGCTGCTGCTCTCACTGCCGCTCCACACGATCTCCACCAGGCCATTATTCCCAGGTTCAGCGCCGCCCCCTTTCGCTGCGGACTAGCTGCCGCTGTCCTGCGTTGGCTTAACATTGGCGGATGCAGAGGCCGCCGCGGCGGTGGAGGGGGACGAGGCACTGGCGGCGGCAGCGGCGGCTGCTTGTACCACCGCTGGGGAAAGGAAGCTGGCACCCGGAAAGTGGCACGGACACGCCGGATTCGGGAAATGCCCTCCCTCCTGGCTGTTGATCTTGCGCGTCAGCGTTAGCCAATACTCGGTCTGGGCATTGATCAGGTCGATTTTCCGCTGTGCCTCCTCGATCTTCAGCGAGTCCATTAAATCCTGATGCGGCCTCTTCACTCCTCGCCCGATACTGCTGACGTTTCCATCTCCGCTGCCTGCAGCATTGTTACCCACGCCAATGGAGAGGCCAACGCCGTTGCTGTTGGCATTGCTGACGCCACTGCTGCCGCTTCCACTACCAGGACCACTGCTGGTATTTAGATTGCCGCAGGGCACCGCCACCGCCAGTCCATTGTAGCCATTGAAGCTGCCCGCTGCCCCAATGGCCACGCCACCTGTCTTGACCCGCGACAGGTAAGGTTGATGATGAGAGTGGTGGTGTGATTGCGATTGCGACTCTTGCTGCTGCTGCTGCTGCTGCTGGTGATGATTGCCATTGAGCAGGAGCTGCACTCCGTTGGTGTTTGTATGTAAACCGGAAGAGCTGTTTGTGTTGCCATTGCCAGCGTTGGCGGCGTTGTTATTGTTGTTATTGTTTCCGCGCTGAAGACGGGGCAGCTGGAGAGTGGACGGTGTACCACGATTGCCGCTGTTAGCCACCGAGGATGAGGTGGCGGACACAAAAGCTGTGGCAGCATTAATGGCAGCCTGCAGCGACTGCGGCGGATTCACGGCGGACAGGCCCAGGCCATTGAGAAGCGTATGCTGCTGGACTTGTTCCGCTGTCAGGGGAAGCACAGTGCCGGCAGTGCCATTGGAACCGGGGATACCATTGCTGGGCGAGATCCCTGTCGCATTGGAAGAGCCACCGCCACCGCCGCCGTTCAGCAGAGTCTTGTTAATGTTGGCAAAGCTGCCCACTCTTATGTGTCCCACCGTCTGGATGGAAATGTCCGGCTTGGGGGTGGATGACACATAGCTGCCGCTGGAGCTAACCGATGTCTTTGTAGAGCACACAGGCGAGCTGGCAGCGGCACGGCGTAGGGGATCAGTCAGTCCACCGTTGTTATTGTTGCCGGGCAGCAGAGATGAGGAAGCGGAAGAGGAGTTGACTCCACCGGGGCCAGAGGCTACCTGCTGCTGCAGCTGGCGGAGGTCGGTGGGAAAGAGGACGTCGTCCTCCTCCTCCAGGCACACCTCCGGCGCCTTGGGACTAGGACAGTCATCATCATCGTCGTCGTCCAGGCCGTCCATGCCATTGTCAGTCTGCTCGTTGTCGCTAATTGTCTCCGATTTGATGACAATCACGTCCGTGTCCATGCCCTCGACGTAAAGCTGCAAATTTATGGAAAAATATAGAATAATTTGGTTAGATTTCTGTTTAAAATTCGATAAATATATACCGATCAAATCGATAATAAGAAGTTTTCGTAAAATTTTATTAAACTATCTATTCGAAGTTTTTTTGATAAATTATTTATATATAATATTCAGACTTACGCCCACTTTGGAGTCATCGTAGTCATCGCCATGATGTCCATTCCCTTGGATATTGCCATGACCTCCCTGTTTACCGCCACCGCCGCCCGCTCCCTCTGGCGACAGCTGCTCGGCAATATACTGGGCAACGGACTCCTGCTGCGAGAGCGTATTGAGAAGATCCATGAACGAGTGATTGCTCTTGTCCTCGCCGCACAGGTCCTTCTTGAGCAGAAGCTTCATGTTCTTGTACAGCTGACGGAGCTGCTTGGCGCTGCGCTGGTGATAGACCCGCGAATTGAAGTCCTTGGCGATCTGCAGCCAGACCTCGTCCTTCTTTCGATTGGACTCGGCATCGGTGCGCTTGTTCTCAATGACGTCCTTGTACTGGGCGGCATAGCTCAGCACCATGTTACGCTCCCGCTGCGTGTACCGGGGAGTCTTCTCCATTTTCAGCCGTTTGCAAGACGACGTCGTGAAGCTGCAAATGGAAAGCCAAAAGGGAAACTCCGGATTAATTACGGTTGGACTTAGAGGTGGGGAGCAAAAAGCTAAGACCACCTGGTGCTGTCCGGTTTTTGACCCTTCTTTCCATTCGCCATTGCAACCCAAAAAGGAAGTTAAACACAAGAAACTGCCTATCGAGATGTCGATTTCAAGTATTACGACAATGTGGGGAAAACCAAAACAAATGCAATCGATTAAGAATGCAAGTCCTTCCTGGGCGCTTTTTTTTAATATTATTATGAAATCCATTTATGAATTAATAGATTAACTGCCACGATAATGTTTAAAATTAAATAAAATTAACTGAAAAAAGGATTTCAGTGGGAAAGCTTATGAGAATTTGGAGCATTGGAATCAAACTTTCATACTTCACATTCTCTATCATTCGATTTCCCATTTAGAAATGTATGTATGTATGTATGTATGGTGGTTTCTGGCGTTCTTTAATTAATAAAATAATAAAAACAAAGCAGGCGCAATTGAGACACGCACACACACAGGCAAGCATATGGCCCCCCAGCAAACACACACACACGGGCCCATGGGTTGAGGACAGCGCGGGCGTAAAAGTGAAAAGCTGGTGGCGCAGGCAGCCACAATATACCAGGATTCCAGGATCCTCCTCTCTCTGGGTTCCCTAAAGCGGCTCTGCAGCCGCAAGGATGGAGCAATGGTTTTAACAGCAGGCTATGCCGGAAAAAAAACGCTGCATTAACCGTGTGCTGCTGGCTGGAGTGTGTCCCGATATCTAATCTCACAAACTGGAGATTAGCGTGAAACTCTCCCACACACACACACAGATACAGAATACAGAATACAGATACAGTCAGCGGGGGTAGGGGTACGAAAGGGGGGACGGTGGTACTCACGTTTTGAGGCCGCGCCAAAGCCGGCGAGCAGCGGGCAAAGAAAAGTGGGTGGCAATGGGCGCGACAAGAACCGAGCAAAGCGCTGGAGTGGGAGAGAGTGGGAGTCGGGGTTTGGGGAGAGTACAGTGGAGACTAGAATGAGTACGAGTGCGAGAGGGAGAGTGCGAACGTACTAAACGAACGCGCAACTAACTTCGCGAACGGCGGCGATGAGGCGCAAAGCTCGACTGAATTTGAAATTCGAATTCGGGCACGCTCAGAAAGTACCGTTGGAGTGCAGCGGCGGCAGCATACACCACATTCTAGGGGCAGCGACGTCGACGCCGGGGTAAACAAAAATAGGAAACCGCGCACAGCAGGAAGAAGCAGCAGCAGCAGCCGCAGAAGAACCATAAAGGAGAGAAGAGACTGCGGCCCACCTCCTGCACCACCCATCCCACATACACACACACACACACACTCACAGTAACAGCTGGGCCTGAATGAGTTCGACTGTTTGCAAATAAAAACATGTGTGTGTGTGTGTTTGTGAGACGTAATTAAAGCTTGAAACCGAGTTTACAACAACAAACCGTGCAAAGAGGCGAAACAGAATAAAAAGAAGCTCAAGAACACAACACTGCTAAGCGTAGGCAAGAGCGAGAGCGAGCTAGCGAGGGGCATGGCTCAGGCACAGAGGCTCCCCAACAGTGAGCGCAGTTTAAAAATAAATGCACAGGCACACACACACACACATACAGCCGCTCTCAAGCTGCAACAAAGTTAGGGTTGAGACTGGAAACCGAAAAGTGCTAAACCTCCACACCATAAGCTGACGTGTGGAATGCAAAGGAGAACTACTGCTGGAAGGGGGAGCAAGGGCTGGGAAAAATTCTGAAAAAAAACGCCCACACACGCAGTTTAAATTTAATTAATTTTGGCAAAATCGTGGCTATTTTGAGGGAAAGATCTATAGAGAAAAAAAAAATAAAGCCAGAAACAAGGATCAAAGTTTTTTAATTTTCAAAAATTCAAAAGTGGTAGTAAGTTTTAAATTTACAAATGGAAATAAGTTTTAAGGATACAACCAAATATGAATAGTAATCAAAAAGTCCTCAAAAAAAAAAGTCCCTAATCTACAAAATGGCTTCCAGGCTGAATATCAATATCAAAAAAAAAAAGTACCTAATCTTTCCAGGCTGTACTTGGACTGAGAATTGGATTTGAATTGAATAAAATTAATAAAATAATATAAATAAAAGTATGATCGATTGAACGATAAACTGGCGCAGTGTCTCTGAGCAATGGAACCGAAAGCGGACAGCATTGCTAAGCGTCTGCGTCACTGCGCCCGCTGTCGAGTCAAGTTTTAAGATAAGATTTGAGGCAGTCTGTCTATGTATCTGTATCTGTCCCTATGCGGGTGTAAGGGTGCTGTGTGCGTGTGTGGGTACAAGTGTGGGTCTCAGGTTTGGTTATCTACGAAATCCATTGGCAATGGGGCTTCCATTCCATTCCAGCGCAACTGAGCAGTGCAAACAAGCAAAGTTTGCTTTTTGGGGACCCACAACTGTGTCCGTGTGTGTGCGGCGCACAAGCGTTGCTTAATGCGATACCTCACCTCGAGTTATCTCACACACACACACACACACACACACTCCCGCAAGCCGCACCAACAGGTGGAATTATTTACTGATAAGCCGCTGATAAAAGCGAGCCCAGTTGGGAATCGGGGCGGGTTAAGGGGGGCTGGGGTTGGGTACAAAAAGAAAAAACAAAAAAAAAATAACGTAATGGGAGTGAAGCCACAACAACTCCAAGGGGACATATAAAGGTTTCCAGTGGGTTGAGCAAGTCTCAAGTTCTAATTGGCTTTGTTTGTACTTTGATAAGAGTGCAACCTGAATGAAGTTCGGTTCTAAACGCACCTGCGTCCCACAATCGTTGCCGCTGACTGTCTGCGTCCGCTCTTCCTCGTGGCCGAATTATGATGATGATGGCTCCTACGCTGAGAGCGACCCCTGCCCCGTTCCCTTCTCTGTGGCAGCCTTGTGGCAATGGTGATCCGCGCACCGCTCTGTGAACGCATTTTCCCCAAGCGTCTCGCCCAACCGCAGCGCTTGAGTTGACAATTTTTACTGTCAGAGCAATGGGAAACGGAATCGACGGAATAGGAATCGGACAGCGCTCGCACTCCGCTCTTGGGTTACCCCAGTGCGAGTGTGACGAGCGAATGAATGAGCGGCCGGGCGCGTTGCGCAATCTCATTTTGGGCAAAGCTGAGACCTGAGATCGGAGATTGGAGACCTGAGATCGGAGATCGGAGATCGGGGAAATGAGACCCGAGTTGGGAGTTTGGAGCTCCAATTCGAAGTTTGAGAGGTTCCCACCAGGCGATCGCTTGCCGCAAGCTCAACTTAAGGAGGGCTTCGTGCTTGGCACATGATATGAAAGCAAGAGTTTTGATATATCTTATCTATATGTGAATATACAATATGTATCTCGTAATATCCCCAGATATCAAGCTTAATTTTCTGGGAATTAAAGGCATAGTCTGAGCTGTCAAAAAATAGTATTTCCCCCACTTTTGTTATTATTAAAACAAATATTTCTTTTCAAACTCTCTGACATGTAAGCCATATTTCTTGTATCCTTTTCAACTCTTTCTCTTTAAATATTAAAAATATTTGAGATCTTTTTGGGGTAAGTCTCACCTGGATTTATAGCCGGCTGCAGTTTGAAATTTGTTACTCTGTCACACTGCCCTCCAGTGTGATATTCTCCTCGGGTGCCTCAGCTCCTGTTTCTGCTCCTTCTGCTCTCTGGATCCTCCCTCTATCTCTCCTCTGAGCTGACTTCCTTGCTATCCTTTCAACACTTTACAGCAGAGCGCGTGGCGGCTTGTTGTTCTTTGCCTTCGGTTCACGCGGCGTATGCGCAATATTTTCTTTTCAACGTCGTCTTGTCCAATGTAGTCGCTGCTGACCGCCTCCACTTCTTTCTTTTCTCTTTTCTGCTCTTCACAAACGCTTCGTTTTCTTCGTTCTTCGTTCCTCACGTTCGCTCTTCTCTTCCTCTGCTCTCTTTTGGTTTCGATGAAGACTTTGTCTTTGGGTTCTTTGTGTGTGCGTTTCCTTCCTATTGGTTTTGATATCGTTTATAGCTGAACACGCTGATGCGCCTCCTCCTCCGCCTCCCCCGTTGTTGTAGTTGTTGTTTCAAACCTTGGACTAAAATTAAAAATACGCAGAGAAACGAATTTGTTAATACGAAAACAAGCCAAAAACGTAAACATCAGCGGTGACTGAGAAAAGCAGAGACAGAGGAAAAGTGAGAGAGGATCGTTGGAGGTGGGGGAAAAGGGGAGGTTGTGTGGATTTTCCGAGGAAAAGTAAAGGGACAGATACATACATATGTACATCAGATACACAGAGCACACTGACTCGGCTTCCCCCCTTATCTGGCCAGATCAGAAAACCTGCTCCCATCGAAACCCCCGGCTAAGACCGGCCGCACAGAAACTAATATCTAATCTGGATGAGAATGCCCGCCCTGGGCACTATCTTATCGCCTTAAGGTGGGCTTGTGGCTCTATGAGAACTTGGACTGGGGTGAATCACAGCCACCTGAAACCACGAGCCATATTGCTCTAGATCCATCCGATTCGATAAGCTCTATATAAGGTTTATTCTGTTGGCCCTCGAAAAAAATTAAGAAGAATCGAAAAATTCAAAGGATCTAGCTAAGCAGGATTTTAAGTTATCAGAGGTTTTATAGATTCCGTTTTCTCTCAATTGAAATATATAAATATTTAGGTAAACTTTACATTGTTTTATACTAAAACTCTTTAATTTTTAGTGTTACTTTATAAGAACTTTAAAGAATAATCTCAGAAGTTAAACTAAGGATAATTTCCTTTGATTCGTTAGCATATTTACCTGCCGGATATTCCCTATATACATAAAAGTTTACTCCATCCTTTCAAACCTTAATTACCCAGGAAGCCTTTTCTAGGAGTCCTTTTTCTTCCTTTTTAATAAATCAAAGCAAGCCTATCTTTAGGCTGCTTTCCACAACCAAAATCCATCAAGGTGATTCAGGAATTCAACGAACCGGCAATGCAGCCAGATTCTTGATATATTTATATATATATATATATAGATATAGAAGTGTATAGCTTTGGGGCTATATGTTATGCTTATGACGAATCAACAACAATTCAGGCAATAAAGAAGAAGACGCAGATCTCTGCTCGGCAATTACAAATAAACAGCAGCCAACAGCCGCAGCAGCTGTGGAAAATTGTGAAAAAAAAAATGAACTCTTAGGAAAAGCGTGAGAAGAGGAAAGAGCAGGGGGGGGGGGGGGGGGAAGGGGGGGGGGGAACGGAAAA